>JAASLG010000435.1:0-20878 GCA_013365235.1 Cercospora sesami | reverse complement strand
GAGGGGGCCGTGGGCGGTACAGACAACGATCTCCCATCCGCAACAGCCCGGGAACCGCAAATGGACGACCAATGCAGCCCAAGAACATCCAATACGATCCATCCTTGCCGCCAGACAACATCAAGGTGCTGTCACGTACTTTGTTCGTTGGGGGTGCTAATGGTACTCAACAAGAGATTCAGGAAGTTTTTGAGCGTTTCGGCCGCGTGCAGACGTGCATTGCCAACCGCGACAAGCGCCATGCCTTTGTCAAGATGACCACACGTGCATACGCGTTGGTCGCCAAGCAAGGTATGGAAGACTTGCAGAATCGCAATGATCGGGAAGTCATGAACGTCGCGCGTCAGACCAAGTGGGGTGTGGGCTTTGGTCCACGCGAATGCTGTGATTACCAGCGTGGCGAGAGTATCATTCCAATTCACAAATTGACTGATGCCGACCACAAGTGGCTTCTTACTGCCGAGTATGGAGGCACAGGAGGCAAGCCGTTGGAGGGAGGAATGGTGCTGGAAGAGCCTGATATCGAGATCGGTGCAGGAGTCAGCAGCAAGGTAAGCAGTGATTTAGATGTCTGATTCTGCCGAGATCCTACTGACACATATACAGGCCATGAGCAAGCGCGTTGGGCCTGACCACAACCCGCAGCCTAAGCATCATAAGGAAGGCGGTCACGGCCGCGGTCGCCATGGCAGAAAGCACCATCAGCACAATGATCGAGACAACCAATATGGAGGAGGATACAGCGGCGTATCTGGCGGCCCGCCAGCCATCGACTATGGTGCCATTGCTAGGCCGGAACCAGTCGCCGTGGCCACGCCTCCAGCAGTCCCAGGATTCGGGTTCAGCTTTGCACCCCAGGCCAACAATCAGAACCCTTACCGGTGAAAAGATCGATCATTGAGGCAAACTGCATATCGGCGTTGAGAAGTGCTTCAAATAGTATCCAATGGTCCAGCGCTGCTGGGCAGAAAGTTTTGGTTTTGAGCGAGGAGGAAGGAGGCATACTCATATGACATGGTTCTACGCGTGTAACAGTACGTGTAAGCATAGCGTGGGGGATGGGTTGCGTTAGCCTAGCATCCGTCTGCTTCTAACTGTATCTACTTTTTGCATCAGCCGAATCGATGGAATGTCGAGTCTTTTAAACCATGATTTTGTCGAAAAGTCATTATTTTTTCAAGTCAGCGTTTCCCTGCGCGTGCTCTGGACGTGTCTAGATCGTCCGGTCGTCTGAACTTCGCCCCTGATATTTCGTAGTTCTTCTGTCTCTGTGAAGCAAATCTTGCATGCGATAAGCTCTTGGAATACTTCACGAACATTTAATTCGGTGCTCATCAAATCGTTGTGACTCAGCGGCCGAAGAAGGCGACTGATGAATAACCATCTTGGTCTTGTTCTTGTGCCATTATTTATTCTTTTTGCTCTTGCTCGTATCGAAGTCCTTGTAGCGATCGAGAAGCCGACAATAGCCCTCACATACTCTCATCAAGGCCCCAGATTACTCGACTTGAAGCAGAGATGCCAGCAAGAAGTCCCTTAACAAGAGAAAACCAGAGTAGAAGATGGTGACCGAAATGCCAATAAGAACTTGTGATATTGTGCTCATACCTGCCTGTTATTCCATGAGTCCCATGCAGAGCTATTGTGAAGCATATGACAGTTTCCTACAGCTAATTCGCTCCAGGCAAGAGCGTTATGGGGGCTGCAGACACCTGTTGACCCATTCGACCTGGGGCAGACGTTGTTATTGGCAATGAAATTAGGAAAGTCGGTCATTCTGGCATACATTGAAGAGGCTGAGCGAACTAGGGATTATAGTGCCACAGTTCGATGCCTTAGTGGTGCATTCATGTCCAATTCGTAGATCAGGAGATACTCATGGTGGCCATGCCGCATTGCTCCGGTCGAATTATGCTGAGAACTCTCGTCGCAGTCACGATATCACGATTTCCTCGCATTGCCTGTAATCTGCAAATATCTAGTCAGTGGTTCAAAAGTACATGACAGCGGTTAGCAGCGGTTGCAGCGTGACGTGACGTGGCGCTGTGGTCATATGGCCTTGCATGCTGACATGGCCTTCTTCGTCCTCATGTCTGTAACCACCACTGATCTTGCGGAGTTTGATGCTGACATCTCTTTGTTGTCGTTTCGCACGGCCGTCGATTATGGACTCTATAGCTCTCTAAATCTAGTGCTTGCGTGTCCTTATCCATGAAATCTGCCTGTCCAGGCGGAAGCAGCCCGCCCCGTTTCAACGCCGCGCTAAATGCGCACCAGATCTGTCATGTGCCGCGGAAGCGAACGACTGCAAGTATACTGAGGGAAAAACTGCAAAAGGCACAAGGCCCATTCTTACTCGCTCTCGTCGCCAACAACCATTGTTGCCTTCTTGGAGCCTGCGGCAGCAAGCTTCGCAGGTGGCAGACCAAGACCATTTCGATTGCGGAAGAAGAAGACCTTCGAGTTCTCTCCGGTCGCACCCTCGTTGGGCTCCACCCATTGGCACCAACGGGCGCTGTTCCACAATGACTTGATGAAACCAACGGATCCACCTTCAGTGTTCGCTCGGTAGTGGCGGCCCATGATGGGCTTGATCGCCTCGGTCGCTTCGTCGGCGTGGTAAAATGGAATGGTCGAGACGTAGTGGTGGAGGACGTGAGTCTCGACGATGCCGTGCATCAACGTGCGACCGATGAATCCGAACTCGCGATCGATGGTTGCGGCGGCGCCACGAGTGAAGTTCCAGGCGTCACCGGTGTAGTGGGGCAGAGACGGGTCGGTGTGCTGGAGGAAAGTGATAGCAACTGCAGTGGGTGGTTAGTGGTATCATGACAAGGACCGGCGACACAACTTACCAAGCCAGTGGTTGACCCAGAGGTATGGAATAATGTACCAAACCAAAAGGTTCTGGAAGCCGTAGGTGCGGCCGACAAGAGCAAGGACAGATACAGTGATGGCAAGACCGAGATCGGAGAGGAGGATCAGGTATTCGTCCTTCTTCTCATACAATGGGCTGCTCGGCAAGAAGTGGTTGACGCTGCCGTTGCCGTTCTTCTTGCCAATACCCTTGCCCTCTGGCTGCTTCTCGTGGTTGTTGTGGCCAGTCACATTTCGGAAAAGGTACATTGGCCAGCCAACGAGTTGTTGGCCGATGAGCATGGATGCAGTGTAGATTGGGGTCTCCTCGAGCAGCTCGTGCATTTCGTGCAGGACGTAGCCCACGCGGGTGGCGTGCTCCTCACGAGTACGGGGGACGAAGACCATGTCGCGCTCCATGTTGCCGGTGGCCTTGTGGTGCTTGCCATGGCTGATCTTCCAGCTGAAGTATGGCACCAAAAGGGCGGAATGACAGAACCAACCGACAGTGTCGTTGAGCACCTTGCTCGGAGAGAAGGACTGGTGGCCACATTCGTGGGCCAACACCCAGAGACCTGTGCCGAAGCAACCCTGAGCAAAGGTGTAGAATGCCCACAAGGCGGCTCGAAGAGGATACGAAGGCACGTACTCGGGCGTGCAGTACGTGTTGAAGAGATAGAAGGTGCTTGCGAGGAGAGCGATGTCCCGAGCAACGTAGCTCAATCCTCGGAGACCTGACCTCTCGTAGCAATGCTTTGGGATGGCATTGCGGATATCATTGATGGTGTAATCTGGCAGCTGAAACTCGTTGCCATATGTGTCCACGAGCTTTCCTGAAGCAGGCTTTTGCTGGAAGTCCTCCACGGAGCCCAAGGATGAGAGGGATGTCGACGAGGCAGACGCAGTGGGCGAATCGTCTGGTGTGCCGGCGGTGGAGCTGGCCACGGTCGAGGGCATCGACTCAGCGGTGGTTGTGCGCCTCATGGCCGCCTTTTGCGACAAGGCGGTGGTGCTCATTGTATCGACGAGCTGGTGTGTGTGGCTTCGTTGGTATTCGTCGGTGGCAAGAAGGGCAGAGAGTGATTTCGCTGCTCACTGTAAAGTGAGAGGTGGCCCGAATGTAGCGGTGGAGCGAGGGGGTGTATATCAATGGTTGAGGGAGCTCAACCAAAGCAACGTTGCTTGGTACCAATGGATGGTAAACACTGCTGGGTGGTGAAAGAGGGGAACAAACTGCGGACGACACAGTGCAGCTGGAGGAAGTAAGAACGAGCGACGAGCAGCGCAGCGGCGTGTTTTGTGCGTTTGCCAGGCTGAGGCAAAGGCTAAATTTGCTAGAGGGTAGAGAATTGAAGAATTCGAGATCCAGGGTCTGCTCAATGGCCCTCGCCCTCGCCCCAGGACCCGCTGTTTCCCTCTCTCACTCACCTACTTCTTCCATTGTGCAGCGATACGTGATGCTATTCCACACGCAGGACATTTCAGAATCTACCGCGCTTCTCACCACCACTATCGTCGCGAGTTGCGCCTTCGAAGCTGCCTTCAGCGTCCAGTTCCCGCTGCAGACGCCCATTTCGAGATCGTCCGCTTGGCCATGCACCTAGGGTCCCCAACATCGCTTATCCACAATGCGAAGAAGGGCCGAGGGTGACCAGCAGAAGTAGTGGCCCGCCCAGCACCTCTGTCGGTCGCCAGTCCGCCCAGCGGGACGACGGGCAGTCCAGGTCAACCTGCTGTTCGACGCATTCCGAGCGGATCAGCTTGTGAAAGTGCCCGTAGGCGCATGCTGAAAGGGCAGAGACCGCGTGGGATCTGAGTGAGCGAAGGGCACGCCTCGGTACAGTACCTTGGGACGCAAGGCACATGTGCGACGTTGGCGGTCCATCAAACTGCACGGCTCTGCTGGACGGACGTGCCGCGACTTCTGGCTGACCTTCTGCTCACCGTATCAGACGATCTGCGTTTTCACCCGACACCACAAGTCTCTTCGCCTTCTCCCCGATCTACTACTGTGCTGGACTGCGAGCCAAGCACCAATCCAGCAGCGCCAAACTGTCAATTGCAGGAGCCGATCCAGACGTGATGGCCACACTGCAGCCACACGGACACGTCCAGAATTCACAATCCAACCACGAGCCACTCACGCACGAGAAATGCCACTCGTCCTGTGCCTGGCCTGGCGCTCGTCGTTCTCGCTCCCGTGCCAGATCCACCCCGCAATTGGCCAATGCACAAGCTTCGGCGACAAGGCAAGCTCGACCACTTCTCTCTGCCACGTGAACGCGTTACAGCTATTCGGTGCACTGGAAACATTTCACATGCAATTCGCCATAGCTGCACTGCGCAGACGCCCCGATTATATGACAACATGTGCGTGTTCAACGACCTGCAGCTGTCCCAATTGCATGTGCACTGTCGATGAAGCATGGAGCCTGGATGCCATTGACAATACCGCTGGTCGTCAAAATATCTGTTCGAGAAATTGAATTACGTTGCCTCGAAAGCCTTCTGTTCAGAGCCACTTTTTCGACATCTAGCATGCGGACCGAGTTGAATCGCGGGGAGGCAAGCCTCTCTCCCTCCTGATGCAGAATCACTCTTGGAGCATCGCTGCACGACGCTGCCACACTGCGTTAGCGTGGCCATTATGGTCGATCTGGCCAAATCTCTCTCGCCACATCCTGCATCAGCTTCAGCTTCGCAAACATCTTCTGCTCGTCCATGCCCTCAGCCCCGACCGCCACACTGGCGAATCCACACTGCGGGCTGATGCCAATGTTCTCCAAGGCCTCTTGCACTGGTCGACCTTGACCTTTGGCAATGATATCAGCTGCCTCCAGCACACGCTTCTTGATCAACCCTCGATCCTCCAGCTGCGGGTCCTTGGTTGTGACCACACCTAGGACAACATTCTTGTGCTTCGGCAAGAACCGGAGGGGCTCGAAGCCGCCTGATCGAGGATTGTCATACTCCAGGTAGAATGTGTCGTAGTTGAGCGTCTTGAAGAAGCGCTCAGCGATCTTTTCGTACGATCCCTCGCTGAAGTGCATCGACTTCGAGAAATTGCCTAGACGACGTCAGTTGAGTACAATTAACAGATTCTTGAACGCTAACCTCTGCAGATGTGCAGGCCGACGTGGAGATCATCAGGCCTGTCGGCGATGCAGTCATTGTGCGCCTTCAGATACAGGTCGAACAGCTTATCGGTGTCTTCGCCATCATCTCGCAACCCTTTCAGCATGTCCTCGGAGCAGAAATATGCAAGCGTCGGGTCATCGATCTGAATGTTCCTCAGCCCAGCATCGTAGAGTGTCTTGAACTCTTGTCTGTACGCGGCTGCCAGATCCTCGAAGAAATCCGTGTCGTTTGAGTACACGCTAGGATCGTAGCATTTTCCAGGAGCCAGTCTAAGATGGAAATAGCAAGGCGGCGGCATCGTGAACTTGGCCTCCTTCCATTGCTCTTGTGGAAGGGTGTCTCTCAACAGCAACCAGTTCCCGAGGTACGGGCTCTTGGAGTACTTGATTTTGCCAGTACAAACCGCCGCCATTGGGTATTGCTTGCCGGCCTTCTTCAGCGCAGCAATGGGAGCAGCTGAGAGACGAGCGAGCTCCCATGGCACTGGGCTGACCTCTTGGAAGCCATCGAGCTTCTCGAAGAAGCCAGAGAAGTAGTACTTCCTGTCAAACTCCCCAGAGCACAGAGCCCTCACATTGTTATCCTGCTGCTTCTTCACAATATCGCTGATCTCTTTTTGCTGAACCTTTCTCAGCTCCTCTTGCGTAATTTGCCCCGCATCTGCCTTCTCTTGTGCCTGCGAGACAGACTCAGGTCGGATCAGAGACCCAATGTGGTCAGCGTGGAAAGGAAGCTTGGTGACTGTCATTGTGCTAGATGGTCAGCAAGGAGATCAACAAAATATGTCAGCCAACAACACAGGGCATTTCGGGAGGGGCTCGGCGGCATATATAACAGTCCCAGCATGATGACAATCACGAGAGACCCGTCCCTGTGCAAGGTACTGTATGCCGTCTCCACGCGCGGACGGCGGGACTGGCTTTTGCGGCGGGCGGTTTCTGAGAAATCTCGCGCGACCCCGTCATCAATTGGCAGCAGTGTCGGCAAGTGGTGCTGTGAGCTCGCAAAATGCAACTGCCGAGCTCGCCCTAGTCTGCTCTGCCCGCCCACCTTTCTCACATGGGCACGTTGGTTTCGTAACGATTTTCGCTATTGCCAACACGCTCGGTTTCCGAATCTAGCATTAGCAGCGGCGCCGCGGAACGATTGGAGATGATGGTTCATCAGCACGTTCAGATGTCGCGCCACGGAGCATGATTCGAGGTGAGGGGTCGTCGTGAGGCAAATGCGGGCTTTGGTCCGTGCTGGGAAGTTGCGGAGATTGGGAAATTGTCTTATGGAAGACATATGAATAGAAATCAACAATCGGGCATTGCAACGACGAGCGACTTATAGTATATCGTGCATATGCTCGTGAACCTTGATGGTTTGTTCATGGGGGGCGCTGATCTCTCAGCTACCACCTATTATAACAACCATGTTTGGAACAATTTGACTGCATCAGCGACATTCACTGCAGCGTGTCTCAAAAACACAGAGACAAGCAAAGATCTCAGTGAATGAACATGTGGGTCCAGTATTTATTTTCGTGTTCTTTCCACGACACAATGGGCTCTCCAGCAGCCCCAAAACGGTAAAGCTGTTTACCAACTCAATGCCTCAGCAGGTCTCGCCACGAGATGGAGTGTCGACACCGAAGAAATTAAGAAAACGTCAACAACCTCATAGCAATGGAACACCCGAGACCTCAAGCCCTTCGTCTGGGCACTCTCCATCGAGGCACTCTGGCTCGCCTGAATCGGGAATTACACCGACAAATGGATTGAGACCGAAGAAGTCTATTCGCTTCAACGATCTCTTCGCCTGGTTTCGCAAGTCCGAGTATGGATCATCACGTCCTGATTATAGCAGACGACACAGCAGTCCATATGGTTTGAGAACTCCGAAGCGTAATCGACCTGGCGTCGTGGAAAATCGCCCATCAGATAGATCCAGCGTACCGAACTCGCCCATGAAGTTTACTCGTCATTCACGGCAACTCAGTAACCACGTTCGCAGACAGTATTCCAGTCATTCGATAGCTGACGATAGTTGCGATAGTCCGAGTCCTGAGCAGAGCGAGATGACGGGATTCAGTGCAATCGATGTGCCAGGTAAGATGGGTGAGTCGTCCACGAACGCTGAGATGTACTCCTGTCCGAGCAGGCGAGAGACGTTCTCGATGATGCAGCTCTACCGAACCGGTATCGCGAATGATGAGAAAAGTCCTAGTCGTTCGAGTAGCAGCTCTGACAGCTACGAGAGAGCTGCTCTCTCGTGGGAAGCGAGTGTAGGAGCGAAGCGGCCTGGCAGTGCTGCGAATGGCCAGCTCGAGGATAAAAAGAGATAGCAGCAGCAGCGGTCGTGATCTCTCGCATTTGTCTGCAATAGGAGTCTACAGTCTCTCATCCACCTCTCAATCATACCATCCCCCAACCCTCTCACTCGAAGCCATTCCCGGCACATACCCCCTCTCACTCGGCCTCTCCTCCCTCAACACCACCTCCCCATCCCCATTTCCCATCGGCATCCTCAAACTCTCCACCAAAACAAACATCGTCCCACTACCGCCCCTCTCAAACAACTCCCTCACAGCATCAACCAGATCGCCCAACCTAACCCCTTCCTCCCTCCTCACAACAAACCTCTGCTCCCACTTCGGCTTGTTCGGATCATAATCCAACCACTGCACAAATGGCGCTCTCCCCGACCCCAATTCATAAAACGTCCTCGTATACCAAAACTCCGTAAAAGGAGGACTAGAAGCTAGCATTTCCCTCCATTTCGCTGTAGGACTTAAGGTTTCAAGGTATCGAAATTGTCGTTCGCTGATTTCGAGGGAGAACGTCCACAAGCGAGGTTGAGAGGGTAGGAGGTCGTGCTGGAGAGAGGAGAGTTCAAAGGGCCAGGCGGACCCCCAGCTGCGTTGTTGGAGGAGGAGGATGGGGATCCAGGTATTTGGGCGAGAGGGCGGGAAAGGGTGTTTGGTATGCCATGTTTTGTGGTTTTCGGTGGGAGTATTGAGAGGTGTGGGACGGTAGAGAAATTCGCGGATGGGAGTGGAAGTCTTGAGGAGGAGGTGCCATGTTCGGGACGCTGTTTGGGAGAGCAGGATTGTTCGATGAGCGGAGATCTCTTGATGAGTTGTGGCGCTGGAGAGTGAGAGGAGGATGAGTTCGAGAAGTTCTGGGATGTGGAAGACTTTGGAAGCTGCGTTAGGCATTTCTACTTGATCTACCATCGCGATCATCGAGTTCGTGCAAATGTGGCTGAATGGCAGACACACAGGCGAGTGAGGTAAAGAGCTCAGTAGCGCGATTCGGCAATAGCTATCATCAAGCTCCGTCAATCCGCGAGCTCCAGCAATATTAGAGCTCCGGGTCGGAGGCAGATGAGCAATTATGTGTATCCATTATACCAATCCGCCAACATCCTATGAGCTACATGAGCATTGCATTGCTCTCTGGTATCTCGGAACATCACCAGTAAATCGATCTTGCTCCTCCTTGTCTCCCTCCCATCTATCGGCAAACGGATCAAGCGCCATAGTCATGACCCGATCCAAGATCTCTCGATTGCCCTTCTTTTCAACCTCAGTGATCACTTCATCCAAGATCCATGACCTGGGAACGAAGTTGGGGTTCACGGCCTTCATTGCTGCAATGCGCTCCACACGCGCTTCTTCTGAGCTAGGCCAGTCTTCAAGTACTCTCTTGCGCCATTCGCCTAGCCACTTTGCTACTCGGTCTCGTGCCTGGTCCTCATTCACGCTGACGAGACCACCAAGCCCCTCGTGGTGGAAGAAGCGACCTGCGACTTCCTTGGCCTTCTCGTGAGTATCGATGTCGACCATACTGATGTTGCTCAAGCGCCGGAACGTGTGGTTGAAGTCAAGCTCTAAAGCTTCAAGTGTGTCGAGCAACTCGGAGTATAGTTCCTTGAAATCACTTTCTTTGCTCTGTTTGAGACCGAGGCGAGCTGTCATCAGACGCTTGTATTCGGCCATGAACACAGCCTTGTATTCCTCGCCGACACGGTCGATGACAGTCTCCGCACGCTTGATGAGCTCGTCTGCACGATCTTTGCGCACGCCCTGAGTCGCAAATTCCTCGTCATCGACCCAAGGACCAGCGCCAATAAGTTCGCCTAGCGCTTCGGCGAGGCGGACGTGGTTCCACCAAATAATGCTTGGTTGGTTCTTGTACGAGTAGCGAAGCATGTGGTCGTCGTGATTAGGTGTGTAGTTGGGATCGAAGTTGTCGAGGAACGCAAAGGGCCCGAAGTCTATCGAAAGACCAAAGATAGACGTGTTGTCCGTGTTGAGCACGCCGTTCATGAAACCATAGGCTTGCCATGCTGCAACTGTCTTTGCGTTGCGACGAGCGACTTCCCTGAATAGTCGTGTGTAGCGGTTCTCGGCCAGCTCATTTTCGCCCTGTATCTCGTCCCTGGACACGCCGCGACTAACTTCCACGACGTCCTTCTCTTCTGTGGACGATACGCGCCCAGGCAGGTTCTGCCAGCCACCAAATACATCTTCGGCGACGTAATCAGCTAGCTTCCTCAACATGTCTCGGTCACCTCTTGATCGCGGAAGGTCGAATGTGCCAAAGCGGATCCAGCTCTCTGCAAATCGCGCAACTATTGCTGCAGGCTCTGTGGTCTCCCGTCGGACTTTCTCTTCCGGGCCCAAAGTCAAGCTCAAGGCCCGAGTGGTCGGAATGCCCAAAGCATTCAGTGACTCGCTCACCACGAATTCGCGGATGCTGCTCCGTACCACAGCCTTGCCATCTGCAAAGCGTGAGTACGGGGTCTTGCCAGCGCCCTTCAACTGAATCTCGTATCGTCTGTCGGTTGCGGGGTTTGTAGTCTCAAACAGCGAAATGGCTCGTCCATCTCCAAGCTGTCCTGCCCACGAACCAAATTGATAGCCTCCATAGCATTGTGCCCAAGGATAAATGTCCTTCTCGCCTGGCTCGTCGCCGTCCAAGGTTATGATCTGTTCGCCGGCGACCGTCTTCTTGAAATCATCCGTCTGGACGGACGCCGGGTCGATAGCCAAGTCTCTGAGCGCTGCTTTCGACACAGCGACTAGTTCGGACTGCTTGAAGGGGTCGGGTCGGACAAAGGTATATGCTGCATTCTTGACCAGTCGAGGGCCCAACTTCGTCCTCTCGGCCTTGTGTGAGTCGGCGGGCGTTGGGTATTCGCCATCGGCAGGGAGTTTCGATGTGAAGTTGTTGCTCTTGGGCAGATCGCGGATCGAGAAGGTCTTTTGGTCGGCGGGTGGATGTGGGGGCGTGAGACTCGCCATGGTCGCTGCTGCTGTTCGGTGGAGATGTGCTGTGATGGCAGGGCGTCCTGGCAGACGGAGCACTCGATGCATTCACGGCACAAGTACAATGACAAAGAGAGGAGAGCAAAGTGGCAATAGCTGAATTACTTACTGCACCACTACCGAATCACATCCGCAGCGTCTCCGTCTATCGCGTTGATGTTGCTCGCCAGGCACGTCATCTGCTGCGAACGATGTCGGCAGAAAGGAAGCCCGCCAAGCCGCACGTGGTTGTGCAGCTTGTGCAGGTCTGCCTGGCGATTCCACCTCTTCTTTTCTCCATCCACCACTGACACCGACTGAGCTCACGACAGGCCACGGAGCTCTCCAACACGCCTGGATCCCTTCCGCAATGCATATGCGCCTCAAACATCTCTTCGTGCAAGCTCGGTCGCCAGGATGAATCGAGGCAACATTCCTGGCTTCTACTTTGATGAGGCGAAGAAAAAGTATTTCAAGATCACCGCCGATCATGCGGCTCCTGTCGACGCCAAACACTCCAAGACCAATGTAAAGCGCGAGAAGCAAGAGAGACGCGCTCTCAAGAAACAGAGATTCGAGGAGCGGGTTATTCGCAAGCAGACCGTTAATCAGGCCAAGTCCCTGACGAGCGGGTTGTTTAAGACGACGCTGCAGCGTGAGCTGGGCCATCGGACTCGTGGCTACCTCAGTGGTGTACGTGATGAAGCTCTGATCAATGGACTGGATCACAAGCCACTCATTCCGCGAATCAAAGGCTTCAATTCGTATCCTGTCGTTCGAGATGCTCTATACGCCGCCGATCAGTCAAATATGCTCTTTGCGACTACACAAAATGCGGCTGCGACTTGTGCATACTCCTACGATTGGCAAGATAATGTAAATGGCCCCCAAGACTTGGCTGCAAAATAGTAAGTCGAACACGAGTGCTTTCCTTCGAACCATCTCCTGTGCGAGAAGCTGGATCTGAATCAATATCTTGTCAAGCTTGCCGCTCGCTTTTTTTCTTTCTTGCTTGTCCTGATCCGTACACAGTCCGTTGGCCGCCTTGTCCGGCAGGTTCGTGACCTTGCAGCGTTTCGATTCTACTCTGCTCTTCGTCAGCAATACCGATCACGCCATTCACTATTACCTTGGCCCTTCTCGTAGCCCGGAGCGCAACGAGAGTGCCCTGTTTCCTAAAGCTACGTTGCAGAATACCGTGGACACAGTTCATGCCTGCGCTTTCGAGCCAGCAACGCGGAACATTGCGTTCGCAGGCACTGGCCTTCTGGTTGTTGATGGCCTGAACCCGGGTATGTGTCTACACAATGCAAGCCTCTCGGAGTCTTCGATTAATCGTCTTCCTTGTAGGTTGGGTCGGCCGGTCCAGTTTTGGAGACACGAAAGAGAGTTTTGCAGCGACTTGGCTCCAGCCAAACGTGCTTGCCTATGGACTTGACACAGAAGTCGCCCGCGGCCCGCCTATGCACACAGTGTGTCTTTGGGATGTACGAGTCGGCAGCTCACCGTCACATGCGAACTCGTCGACTCGTTTGAAGCGCTATCACCGCATCACAGGCCTCCAAACACCAGAACGTATCGGTCAGTATTCTATCTGCATGTTCGCAAGCCTTTTCAGCTCACTGGCCACAGATCATCAACTCCTTGTCGCAACCAACAAAGACATCAATTTGTATGACCTGCGAATGCAGTCCATAGCAGGACCGCCGCTCTTATCCATTCCACATTCTTCTGTCGGGTCGCAGCTCAATTTCGCCGTTCGAGGAGAGCTCATCGCCGCAGTGGACGCTTTGTTCAGAGTCCAGGTCTACTCGCTTCGGACCAGTCGACATTTGAAGACATTACAGCGGAACCAGTCTATGACATCACGTCCTTCAGCTCTGCATTCGCTTCGATGGCAGGAGAACAGCAGGGGCTCACCATATCTACAGGCATGTGCGGATAGCATCGTCCATCGGTGGGGTTGGCAGGTCTAGGAACTCAAATGCTTGATCGCCGAACTCGAGAAGCATGCCACCTTTGAATAGATCAATGAAATTGAAAGCGGCGGGACAAATCCCGAAGTCACATTATATGTGTACAAGTCTATCTGCTGTTTCGTGTCTGGTCATCACGTTTCATTATTACTCTCCCAAAAGTCATTTTCTCCTATGCTGCACCTAACAGTATGCGTGTCCGGGCTTGAAGCTTCTCGGCTTGACACCAGTGTTGTGTCCATGTTCCTCACCCGCATACTTGGGGTGCTTCTCATCATATCTCTGATAGCCCTTCTTGCCCTCGCACTTCTTCCAGTTGTCTTTCTTGTCCTTCTGGTGGCCGCCATAGCCAGGCGCGGTGCCATTGCCACCTCTCTTCTCCGAAAGTCCCAAGCACTCGGCCATCTTGAAGAAGACGTCGATGGAGTTGTAGACACCACCGAAGATCTCGGAGCAAGGGCCCTGAGCCCAGACTGTGACGTCGGTGAGGGAGTGGACACCCTGGTTGGCGGATTCGGGGAGAGTCCCGTTGATGATGAAGCCATTCTCGTCATCAGATGGGTTGGCGAAGTAGTTGTTCGATGCAAAGCCTGTGATGTTCGTGGCTGGGGTACGTGGACCATCTTTCTTGACCTGGAAATTCTCGCGATGGTCTGGGAATGCACCAAAACCTTGTGCGAGAGTGTAGCGTGGCTCCCAGTTGGATGGGAAGTTGGACTCGCCGTAGCGGAGGTCACCAGTGTTGATGTAGCCAGAGAGGCCAGAGCGTTCGTAGATTCCGACGGCGTTGCGCTTCTCGCGGTCTTCAGTCTTCTCGTTAAGGTACTTGGTGTCCACGTTGCCGAAGACATCGAAACCGTGTCCGTGATCAGCGGTGACAACGATCAGAGTGTCCTTGTAAGCATCGATCTCCTTGAGGTGCTCAATGGAGTGCTTGATAGTGTCGTCAAGCTCGAGGAGCTCGGCAAGAGCACGATCGTAGTCCAACACGTGCATCATCTTGTCGACGGATGCGGCCTCGGACATGATGAACCAACCCTTGTCACCGGCACGGTTGTTAAGAATATCGATTGCCTTGATGGTCATCTCCTTCAAGCCAGGTTGATCCGCGGCTGACTCGCCATTGCACAGAGGGGACTCGGTATCGTTGAGGTTATCCGTGTAGACGTTGCGGTCCAGCCACTTAGCCATGTTGGATTGAGAGAAAATTCCGAGTGTCTTCTCGTTGCTAGATGTGGCCTCGAGGCCGGTCTTGTTGTAGACAACATTGTAGCCAGCCTCAGCAAAGACCTCGTAGTAGTCGAGATCCTGGTATGTCTCGCCGCCGTTTTCTGGGCTGCAGAAGTTCTCAGCACCTCCACCGAAGAGAACGTCTGGTCCATCCCACTCGGTCCAGGTGTAGTTGACAATGCCGTTGACGAAAGAGTCAATGACGGCGCCGTACTCGCCACGGTCCCGAGTGTGAGCAGTCAAAGCTGCTGGTGTAGCATCGGCAATGAATGCGGTGGAGACAATTCCAACGTGACCACCAACCAAACGGTGAAAGATCTCAGCAATCGATTCCACTTTTGGATCGTCGAATGGATCTGGAGAGGTATCGCCGTAGACACCAAGCGCATTGACAACTGATTTGTGGCCAGTGTACAAGGCAGTGGCAGAGTTGGCCGAGTCCGTGATATAGGTATCAATGGAGTGTGTCATTTGGTGCCCAATGGTAGGGAACTTGTCGAGGGCCATAGTGCTCTGGTAGCGTCCATTGACCGTCTTGTGTGCAATCAAGCGGGCAGCAGTGACCATGTTGGTGGTCATACCATCTCCAATGAAGAGAAGAATATTCTTGGTCTTGCGGACCTGCTCAATATCGCGGACGAGCCAGTTGGCAGTGGTGTTGGTGCCATTGTTGTATGTCAGAACTGCAGTGTACTCGCCAGGCTCGTAGAGAGCAACTCGGCGCCACGCCTTCGAAGCAACATTGACGGCGGACGGAGTCTCGGCGTCCAGAGCAAATAGATCCTCGTACCAGCTGAAGTCCCACTTCTCGATTTCAGGCTCTTCAAGCTGGAAATATTCAGTCACTGGCCTCGCCGCTCCACCATCTTTGCTGATCGTGAGGGTGAAGTCCTCGTCCGGAATGCCGTTCGTGGCTTCCGAGCCGTTCACTGGAGCGTGGATCTCAACACGAATGTCAAAGTACTGTCCTGCAAGGAAATCTTGCTGGTCTGGTGGAATCACGCATCCCAGCGTGGGGCCTTAGCGACAAGGGCAAGAAGTCAGCACAGCCTCAATCGTCCAAGAAATGGTTCGGAAGCTTACATGTGCCAAAACGCTGGAACGTCTGGGCTCCAACGATCGATACCAGCCCAGCAGCAGCTGCAGATAATTTAGTGAACGACTTCATGATGGCCAATTGCAGTCGCCCGCGCTGTCAAAAGAGCTCAACCTTGATGGAAGGACACTTGCAGCTGGCCCAATTTATATACCGCGGGATCTAAACCACTCTGTACCTGCAGAAGCAAGCTCTCAGACAGCTTACTGCAATTTGCAGCTCGCTAATAACGCCGTGGAACCGGCGCTCCATCGTGGCACCCCGTAGCGAATCTAGCGATGGAAGACGTGGGAAAGAAAATACACGCCGCCGACGACAATGAGGATGAACAAGCATGGTTCCCGGCCGCATAGTTCAGCGCTGCATAGCTTAAGCGCACCTCGTGCAGATGCAAGCCTTGCTAATGGCCAGAACGGCGATACGGCGCGGGCGAATGCTTGGACGACCTGCCTATTCAATGCGTGCCAAGAGACAAAGTCTTGGGTGCAGAAAAGCTAGGTATGGTGTCTGGCGGCATGAAGCGGTGGTAGCATCAGAGATCAGCACAACGTGCATGAACCATGGTATTTGAGTGGTCCTTCGCCTGCCGTTCTGAGAAAAACGCAGCGCGGTTCTCACCGAACTCCTCCTTGCCAAGAAACGTGGTGGAATACCTCCGGCATGGATATGGCCTACCCCTCGCGTGTTCTGCGCGTGGGAATCGGCATGTTTTCTAGATCTGTGATCAATGACCGAGACCTCCACCGTACCCTAGGCCGATGCTATCACACAGTTACGCGAGGGACGCACGTGGGAACTGGTTTAACTGATTAAGTTTGTAGATTGTCATGTCTTCGTATCATCGTCTCGGTACACCAGCGCCGCGCTGTACTTCACTGGCAGCTGTCAGCGCCACCGCCCATTTTCCACAAATACGCCCAGAAATATGCTGCAGGCTATAAGACAACGATTAACTGCAGGTTAAAAAGCAAAACATGCAACGCCGGACAGCTCCATTCAGAAGCTTCCAAATCCATCGGACGGGACGATGTTGCGGATACCACGTCGCCATTGGCCATCATCTGGCCTTGGATGATCGCCAGTGAACCAGTTCGAGCACATTCGTCTCCAGGCGTCTTCTTCTGTTCTTTGAAGGTCGATGAAGCGCAGACCAATGTCAAATTCTTCGTGGAAATTCTCCGCTGGTGCTGCGGCATTAACGATTGGACTACCCATGCCACTGATATTTTGTCCAGCTGCTGGAGTGTTCTCGTCTTTGAGATCTTCGATGCCAGCAAAGGCATCTTCCTCGTCCTCAACATCGGTGGCCGACGGGGAAAATTGCCCAGAGACATCGCGGCCGCCTTTGACCTTCAGCCACTTCATCTGCTGAGGGTCGTACACCATGCCGTTCTGGACCTGGATGTTGAACCCACTGCCGGTGGCCACATGGGAGATCAGCGCTGGCCGTGAAGGTGAGGTGTTTGATCGTTGGTGGCCGCGCTCCACGCGCTCCATGTAAGATGAACGTGGCCGGAGTTGTGGGGTCGGCGTGTCCAATGGTGGGAGGTCAAATTCGCGCAGGGTGTTCTCATTGCCTTCCCAGCGAAGAGTTTGAGGATTGTATACCATACCCTTCTCACCTGTCAACGGTTAGCGATTTTTACAGCAGTCAAGGAAGAGTGCGGAGAGCTTACTCTTCGCCACGTGTGACCCGATGCCGGCGATGAGGCCTGGTCTGCGTGTGCTTTTCTGGCGCTGTGCATTGGGACTGGAGAAGGGACTCCTTGCCGCAACTTGGGCTTTCCAATTTGTGGTCAAAGGTTGAAGTGGGCCCTCACTCCGCGGCCTCGGCTGATTTGCCAGTCGCGTTTCCCGGGCAATCCTACTTGCGGTAGTGTCGCGCAGATAGCTCGGCGTTGCGGTAGGAGCATCATGGAAGCCTCTTGTCGGACTTGCAGGAGTCCTAGGTGGAGCGGGAGTCATTATTCTATCTGGCACGACCGTTATGGCGGAATTGCGTTTGCTGGCATCAGAAACTTCAGAGCGACTTTGCGTTCGTCGAAGGGTGCTCTGCTTGGGCGGGCCACGGCCAACAGGCTGTCTGACATACTTGCTCTCTTTACTTGCTGAGGTTGGTAGGTCATCGAATATTTCGAGCTCGTTACCGTCACCAAAATGCCGCTTCTTTATAGGCTTGGTCAAAGTATGCTTGGCAGCAGCTTGCCTCACAAGAGCAGCAGGTGCTACGTTCTCCCTTTGTCTGGAGGTCCGTGATGGCGTGTCTGGAGCTATCTGGTTTGAGAGCCTCGAGCTGGGCCGCGGTGGTGGAGGTGATTGCGCGCCTTGTCTGCTGGGGTCGGATTCTCGACGTAGATGGTAGGGCATGGCACGATGTGCAGTAACATGAGAAGATTGCAGGTTTGATACACCTGCGGGTATGAATGGCACTGATGGCTTGGAAAACGACCCGTGACTCGATTGGTTGAGCAAAGCCGGCATCGATCTCTTCGAGCGGAGCAACTGCGCACTGGTAGTGGTAGGCCCTCTCCTATTTCGCAGCCCTGTGGAGTCGCCATTTTCAAACACTGGATCCAAACGTGACGTCTGTCGAGTACCCGACACCGGTCGTGGGATATGTGATCTGGAGAATACAGGTTTGTTCGTCTGTTTGTCGTGGAAATTCAGTGTGGTCGCAGGGCGTTGGGCTGATGGCGGCGGCCTGGTAGACTTCACCTGGACATTCCGATTCGTGGTACGTTTCCGCACGTTCAGCACCTCGCCGTCTCCCAGATCAAGGTCGTCGAGGAAGTCATCATGATCGTCAGGTTCCAGCTTTGACTTCTTGTGCGTCTTCATCGTTGGCTCTTGTTCGATAATAGCAGAGCTAGGCTGCGAACGGTCTGAGAGCTCTGCATCTGCAGCACGTCGCTTCTTTAGCATTTCTTGAAAGTCCATGGGTCCTTCGGGAATATCAAGTCCACCTAAGTCGTCGACCTCGCTGTCTGCGGTTGCAGAGCCTAGACTAGGACTCATCACTGATGCAGAGCCGCTGCGGGCTCTCGTCTCGCGTTTCCCTGCAAAGCGAATGCCCAAGCTTCCTTCAAGGTCTTCGTCGAAGTCATCGAAGCCTTCCTCGATCATGTCCGCCGAGTCTTCGGTCCTAGGCTTCAGTTGCAGCGGCCGGTCTGACATTTCGAGATCATTCTCCCAGTCATGCTCGATCTTCTGCTTCGACTTCTTCTTGCCCAGTCGTTTGATGGTGCCACCTAGAAGAGCGCTGGTGGGTACATTCTCGGGCAGGGGGATACCCGCCTGCTTCGCAGACTCAATGGCTTGGACGGTGCTCTGCTCGTCGTTCGGTGTGATGACCACGTTCCAGTCCTCATCGCCAGCCACCGATTCCGAGCGGGTGCTCATCCGCGAGGACATACTGAGAGGGCCAGTGCCGATGCTCGCGCTGCCAAACGCGTGGAACTGGCCCTCGAACTCATCGTCCTCCCATTGCTCGACCGCCATGATTGTGTGTCAGGAGGGCGGCGTGCCCGGTGTCGCGGTCGAGAGCGGCGCTACATGCGCGTGAGGGAAGCCGGGAGAGCGGAGGCGCGGACGGTGGGCTGGTAGAGTGGTTCATGCGGTTGGTGTCGCTGCCGGTGTGGGAGTACTTTGTACGTCGTCGGTCACCCATCGGCCAGAGGCTGGCAGCGGCCGCTAAAAGAGGGAAGGCGCCGTCCGCGCGTGTTCCGCGACCAAGGTGCACGACCCTGACCACACACTGACCACACACTGACCACACACTGACCACTGACCCTCACACTCGGCTGCCACACGATCAATCTCCCGGTTCGAGTGCACAGTTCTGCAGTTGACCACGAAAGACGCGTCGCGATCGAAAATTCTGAAGTTGCATAGCAACGGCTTACGGCCAATATCGCACATGTAGATCAGGGCAGCTTCTGTCGCGTCTTCTTGCTAGGGCGGCGGCGGGTCCGCAAGGCGGCAGGCCAGGCGGCGACACCAGCACGAGCACTCAGCAAAATTCTAAAACCACCTGACTGTGCGCAGCTTTACACCGCTGACACTCATTTCTGCTTGCCTTCGTCGCCCGCGGAAGACAGTAGTCGCGTGCACCGCGTCGTTGCTAATCGCCGAACAATAGCCTTGACCATGGCACCTCCGCCAAAGCACGTCCTTCGCCTGCGTAGGACGGACAACAAGTCGGCGCACTTCCTCGTCCACGTCGCGCAAGAGGGGCGTAACGAGCTGGACCTCAAGCTCATTGGCACGGACAGGTCAGAGTTATATGTCGCGTCCCTGACTGTAGCCGACACGAAGTCCTATCAGGACCGCAATTTCAATGGATCCGAGGAAGACTTTCAGACCCTGCTCAAGTTCTCTCTCTTGCACTATCGATCAGACGCTATTTTGCCGGCGTCCCTGCACGGCGTGGAGACTGTTGCCGCGATTAATGGCCCCACTGCCTCGATCACTATCCGCAAGAATGTCGACGGCATTACCCAACGACTCGGCGCCATTCATTTGCAGGAGAACACGAGCCATACCGAGATTGATACCTTCGACTGGGTGGAGGCCGCGACTGCCGAAGCAGATGAGCTCCGTTCCCAGTTAGACGGATTGCAAATCTCCGTTGAGTCACAGAAGAATTCGGTCGCTAAGCTGACCACGGAATTGGACATGCTGGTTAGAGCTAAGAAGGCACATGAGGACGATCTGTTAAGCAAATTCGCTGCTCTTCTGAACGCCAAGAAGCTAAAGATCCGAGATCAACAGAGGCTCCTGAATGGCGCTCACATTGACCCTGTCTCTGCTACAGAGGTGAGTAATGCGAGGTCGTCCAGGACAACCAGGAAAGCTGGTGCCTCTCGCAGTGGCAAAAGGAAAGTCAAGGCGACGCCCTCGCGTGCGATGGGTGAAGAGCAGGAGGAACCAGAGGATGCTATCGCCGAGGAGGACCACACGATGAATGGTTCTGAGGAAGATACTTCGCGTCACGATCAAGTTACGCCAGAACCAGACGACGCAGATGCCGCAACAGAAACAGAAGATGAGGAAGCGTCTAAGCCAGCCGCTGGCGCAAGGGGGTCACAGAGTACTCAAGAGCGATGGAAAGATCGAATGGACGTTGATGAAAAGAAGTCATCGGCTGAAGTCACGAATACCAGGAAGCTGCCATCGAGAGCAGCCAAAGACCCTACATCACCAGTAGCAGCAGATGTCGACGACGAAGACGAGGAAACAGATGACGAATTATGAGTGATAACGATAGGTAGCGTGTCCAGCTCTTCC
>JAASLG010000434.1:0-24179 GCA_013365235.1 Cercospora sesami | reverse complement strand
TGCGTGTCCGTCATGGGCGTCCAGTGAGCAAGGTGTCTGTCGTTGTCAGGGACGAACATTGGAGGCAGGAAGTGGATGGGGAGGCAACGCGCGTTTCATGAAAATCCACAGCCAGACGTTCCCGCGTTCGCGAAGGCATGCGCGCGGAACCAGACTTGCTGCAGGCACTTGCCGACAGACCGCGGCTGGCGCTCCAGTGGCGCGGCGTCACTCTATCATTTTCGCCTTTGTTCAGCCTCCAGCCATGTCGCTGTCGTCTAGAACACCCAGCCTACCATCTATGGTAGCGGGGATCTTGTGGGGAAATGGAGTGGAACGATATCGGAGGCCTGTCACCGACAAGCGATTAAAGATATGCATTTGGGTATCGGAAAGAGCAATCTATCATCAGAACAGAGCAAAGCAACGCCCCCATCCCACATTTCACATCATCCCAAACCAAATCTACTTCTCCAACTCGGCAGACTGATCGCGTGAGACGCTCGACTGATCTGAACTGCCCTTCCTGCTGTTGTTCTTCGAGCGCTTGAGCTCTCCGTACACCATCGCGAGGAGGTATGCTAGACCCATAATACCAGCACCGACACCGTATCCGATCTTTGCGGCCCTCGATTGATTTGTGAGCTTCAGCCCAAGACCGCCGTTGATGATGCCGAGGATGATGACGATACGGCCAACAGACAAGTGGAACCACGACGCAGCAGTTCGTCCTCCGACCTTCTTGAACATTTGGTGGTGAATGATGCCGAAAATGGGCTGCGAAAGCATAAGGCCAAAGACAACTGTTCCGATAATTGGGTGAGCCTCGCTCCAGTAGTTGTCCTCGGTGGCATAGTACGCGCCTAGGCCAAAGGCGATGATGAACATGATCAAACCGAACCACTGAATGAGCTGGTGGACCAGAACGGCCTGCGAGAAGCCACCAATGCGGATAATGATTCCTCCAATTGGGAGGACGAAAGCCACCGACAAGCACGCAAAAACAGCGTGGGCGATCAGGTAAGAATCATCCGGCCCGGTCGACACGCTGCTGGAGCTGGTCGATGTCGTTGCGTTCACGGCTTGCGCAGTGAAGGGGTTGACCGAGCTGCCGCCCTTTGCGGATGTGATGTCCCAGTTGAATGCGCCGTGGCCATCGTGGAACGAGATGTCTGCCGATTGAGAATCATCCTGGATTGGGCTGCCAGCCTTGACAGCATAGATCCATGTCGTGCTGCTCTGCGTGAAGTCCATGCTGCCGCCGTCCCAGGTGTTGCAGCCACCGCACCTCACATTCGCAGTCATAACGCCGTCCACGATGCCGGAGCCTTCCAGAAGCTCCATATCAACAGCGTTGAATTGTGGCTCGACGTGCCCTGTTCCAAGTCGTGGTGAGATGGTGACGTTGGTACCAGCCGCATTCTGGTACAAAACGAAGATGTGAGCGCCAGCCATCTGATTGCCTTGCCCAAGCGCTACATATTCGTAGGATGTTGCAGGCGCTTCGATGCGGAAGAAAATATCGCCAGTGTTCGAGCTCGCCGTGACTTCTGGGACATTGAGTGAATAGCAAACGCCAGAGTCGGAGGTCGGGCAGGTTCGAGCAACCTGTGCATATGCCATTGACCCTAGCGGACGTCAGTGTGATGTTGCCTCACACGGTAGAGAGGATACACACCTTGCATAAGGGCCAGCGCGGCCGTCTTTGCTATCGAGTTCTTCATGATGGTAGCAAATCAACCAAGTGGAAAGTGATGGGCCGGAGTAAAGAGTGTTGCGACAAATGGGAGAGAGATGTACTTCGCTTATACCTGGGAGGAGGTTCTGACGTTTAGGGCGAATGTGACAGGCTGACTGCCAAAACTGCTCAAGCCTCGATGTATACCTGGACCCTGTAGTGCCATGCCCATAACGCGGTCTTGCTGCCCTGGTCAGTCTGAGGCTTGGCTCGTGTTGTCTAGGTTGAGACCTCGGCGGCCACGAATCTTGGGTTTACATCGGGATCCCGACAAGGCACATGCGATCGCATTCCTCTGACAAGAGGAATTCCAAACCGCGCAACACTTTTCTTGCCCGCATTTGCGACGATGGCACCATTGTGAACGTGTCGATCTGACGACGGCACCAAGCCCGGCAATATCTGGTCCAATAAACGTTCGCCAATGCTGCTATCTAGCAGAAGCCAAAATCTGATGTGACCGCCAAGTCGACGAGCTGCGTAGGCTGAGTTGTGCTTCTTCCAACAAAACCTCGTCCTGCTCTTGTATGACGATGACATTGCTCGACTTCCAATTGGGTCGCCTTGAGTTTGCTGGGACGCTCTAGTCAGCATGGGGTGAAAGAGTGTTCGCACGCAGCTGTGGCAGGGCACCCAAGAACAACAGCTCTCTGCTCCACGTGTAGCCGCGTTTCACCATCTCCAGAGCACCGGGGCCGGGGCAGGCGGTAATCACGGGAAAAGGGCAGATTCGTGCCTTGAGCAACGATGAGAGAGGTCTCCAAGCGCCAAGCGCGTCTGGGGACTCGTTGTCCGCTGCGCCTCCGACGCCTCGGACCTGGCTTTGTCAGTTTTGAGTCGAGACCGTGGACGTCCTACCGTGCAATTCCGCGCATTGTGATGATGACTGTAGCGTCAACAAGCGAGCCCAAGAGAATGCTAAGGTGCTCGAGGATCGTGGCGCTGCGATGCGCGTTCCTGGGTTGGTGATCTCGAAAGTGCGAGTCATAGTCATGCAGCACTTCGGAGTGCTTTCCTTCGCGGTTGAGTGCGGATGATGTTCATGGACAATGTTTCGTGAAGCCGACTAGGAATCCCATCATCAGGAGGCCCGAGCACAGTGACCCAACGAGCACAGCCCGTACGTAGCTGCACAGGCGGTGCTTTCAGCTCTGAAAGCGTCCACCGCTATATCGAGCGCGTTTTGGTGCAGTTTTAGCACCAAATCGCCTTGGAGCCAAGCACGACATGGCTGGTCGCTGGCGCGGCCGCGACAACCTCCGTGGCGTGCTGCGGACAGTTGGCAGGCATGATCACTGAACGCGGGGCGGGCGGCGATCCGCGGCGTCTCGTTCTATGCGTCGTGTCGGTGTTTACATATGTATGCAATGATGCAAACAGGCCGGCGAATGCCAGAATGTGAAATGGTCAAGTTCATCAACTGTGTGAAGTGAGACGGCGATGGCGGAAGGAGGATGAGCGCAGCAGGTCCAAATGCAAGGCTTGGCGTCCTGCCGCTCCTCCTCTGCCTCCGCGTGCTTCTGTCACATTGCTGCGTGCACGACATGACCGAAGCTGTCTCTGCAAAACACCGATAATGCATATTTCATCACAATCACTACCACTATGAGTACGCATGTACACATGTATCGGTGGTGCGAAAACAACAGCCACGAATAGAAACGAGAAGAAGAATCGGAGAAACCGCAAAACTCAATGCTAGCCCCATGCAAGATGCTGTGCCTCCCACCAGCTTCGCTCAGACTGCCCAGCAAAGCGCTCGCGCGGCTTTACTCTTCAACTCGTGTACACATGGTGCGCGCGCAAGATTTGTCACCTTCCGTCGGAGAGGATTCCGGAGCCCTCGCCGCGAAGGCCACGGAGCTGGTAGACCAGGGCAAATGGCAGCTGTGCAACGATGGCAAAGGTCTCGAGCGCGGTTTCAAATTCAAAACCTTTAAGTCCACCTGGGTGAGCACTGTCCTCGGACTGTCGTCTATCCGGTTTATGCTTACGAGCGGGCACAGTCCTTCATGAACACGGTGGCCGAAGAATGCAAGAAGCAGAAGCATCATCCGGAATGGAGTAATGTCTACAACAAGACGCATATTCGATGGACGACGCATAATCCGGAAGGTCTTTCAAGCAAGGACACATCTATGGCCGAGTTCTGCGACCAAGCGGCTAAGGACCTCAACGAGCTAGATGTGCCAGCGGACGAGTGCAGGTTAGGGGCTGATGGCAAAGTGGCAGCAGGAGACTGCTGCACGCCATCAAAGAAAATGTGATCGTGATCTCAACGAGTTCAACAGCCGTACCGGCGGAGAATCTAGTAATGGAATCTTCGAAACCAGGCCAGCAATGCAGCAATTTGTCTCAGTCCCCTCAGTTTGTCGCATTTCATGGCTTGCTGAACGATACATCAGGACTTCCGCACTTCTTCCGAAGTTGCGCAGCGACAAGGGTTCTCGTGGTCCATACTGACACCAAGCCTTTACTGCAAGTTACGGTTCAGCTGTACGGCACTTGGTCGCTCTCGCGACTCCCTTTGTCGCAGAAACTTTTCGTGGAGTGCGCTGCGGATCCTAAGCACCGCCGAAAAGCAAAACAGACCTTAGGACTTGTTGTTAACCGGCTTTTCTGCCCGAGAAACTCGAACAATTCTTCGCTCCTCGTCCCTCTGCAATGTGGACCATATCTTGAGGCACTATATTCATGCCAGCGAGGCCAGTACAATGTTCAGGTCGCAACGCAAAGTTAAGAACTATGGATGCTTGCGAACATTCGATCCGCTGTCCGCAAGTGTCCTGATTCGTATTTTTTGGCCTCGTCGCCAGCACCTTAGCTCCTGCAAGGCATCAAGTGACGACCATGCCATGTGACAGCATCTCAGATTCATCAAGGAAGTATTTGCTCTCCAAGAGCCTGGCACCAGGAGGAGCTCTCCGCTGCAGGCTGCTTTGTAGTGCTCAGGAATTGTGCCTTCGCACTGTCTTCTTCTCAGACGCCTGTCGCAAGCCGGCATGGGCTATCGTCCCTCGGGTGGCATCTGAGAGCTCGATGACTATACCTTCAAGGCTGTCACAACGCCCGTTGGGGAAGGCCCTAGGGATACCTGTGACTGAATGGGCGACACAGTAAAGGTTACGGAGATGAGCGTCCGTCCGTACGCTCGAGTGGCTTTGTCCAGAGGTGACTTTTGCGCATTTCACATGGCTATGATGTCTTTTGTCTTTTCTCGCGTGGGGAAAGCGGGAACTGAGCTCCTCGCTGCTGCACGAGAGCTGACTGCGTCGCGTCACCATAAGCTCAGCGCCACTGGTCTGCATCGTGAAAGGCTCAGAATGTGCTGTTCATCAAGACCGCTAGTCGCCCACGCGCCAAACCACACGATCTGAAGCTGGATCGCTGGTGATTTATATTCGCATCGTTATGTGGCTTCTGAGTACCCAATCCGGAAGGCTCGAGGAGCGCAACGAGACCGATGAAAATCTCCGATATGCCATCCTGTCACACACCTGGCTACGTCCGTGGTTAGGCGAGGGGGAGGAAGTAGTCTTCGCAGACATGGCTGATCTCGCAACGGCAAAGCAAAAAGACGGCTGGAGGAAGCTGGAGTTCGCCATGAAACAAGCCGCAAGAGACGGATTGAAATACGTCTGGGTCGACACATGTTGCATCAACAAAGAGAGCTCTTCCGAATTGGCAGAAGCGATCAACTCCACGTACCGCTTCTACCAAAAATTCGAAATTTGCTACGTCTACTTGGACAAAGTTATACACGACGGCCACAAGACGCATGAAGACCCGCCCCACAACATCACCAATGCAGGCTCAGCGCATGAAATACTTCCGGCCGAGGCATCAACCTCGTCAGGCCAGGGAGAACGCGTTCTGGAATATGCCACTCGCGTGAACGAGGATAATTTGCTACTGCGCTCCGCAAGCCCTTTTCCCTCAGCAGCTGGGGACGGGAGAAACCGTCTCGTTGATGGTAGCGAGGTGGTCGTTCTCCCTGGCGAGGGAGACCTGAATGCTTCGAAAGTTGTGTCGGCTTCCAGCTGCAGCATCACAGCTTTCTTTCAAGATTGCAGGTGGTTTAAGCGCGGCTGGACCTTGCAGGAAATGATCGCCTCCACTAAAATGGTGTTTTACGATGCATCGGGAACACCCATTGGAGCCCTCACAGATCTTGTGGACGAGGTCTCAGGTATGACCGGTGTCCACCGCGACATACTCACCCGTAGACGCCCGCTCTCTTCGTTCAGCATTGCGCAACGAATGGCGTGGGCTGCCAGTCGAGAGACGACTCGGGTCGAAGATCGTGCATACTCCATGCTTGGCATCTTTGATATCAGCCTTCCCGTAATATACGGTGAAGGCGAGCGTGCCTTCCGCAGACTCCAAGAGGAGCTCCTTCGGGTGTATAACGACCACACTATTTTTGCTTGGGGCCATCAGCCATCGAAAGCTAGTTATACTCATGGTAGTCAGATCGTTGCGGAAGGTCGAGAAAATTTGCTAGCCTCGTCTCCTGACGCTTTCAAGGGTCACGCGTACACAAAGATGAAAGCTATCATCGGAGGAGACAACCAAAAGCAGTATGAGGTTCTCGGCAGGATGATTCGTTTCCACCTTCCCATCTTCAACGTGCCCAAGATTGGAGATCTGAAGGCAGGCAACAGCTACGCAGCAGTGCTCAACTGTTGCTTCGAAGGCAATGCTATGAAACATGTCGTCCTGTTCCTATTCTGTGAAGTTTCGGGAGACCTCACGCGTATCAATGTGGGCAGTTGCGACGCGTATGAAGCCGCTGCTCACAGTACCAGCCACTCCGTCACAATACTACGAAAGGCCCACGACCCAGACCGTGAAGGCGCTGACAACGCTTCGCGTCCGGAGGGTATTTTCGAGGACCTTTGGATCCGCTGCTTCAACAAAAATAGGCGAGAGCCTCAGTTGTTGGTTCTCGGTGGGCATGGCCGCGTGGTCGAGACTCGGCGCGAGCGATTGCTCATATCCTCTCGAGGGACGATTGTGGATGGCACCTGGGACAAGGATACGCAGATGTTCAGATTACCTGTCACTCCTTCTGATCGATTGGCCAGAGGCTACCATTATCAGCACTCCTACCCTCCATTTCATGCTGAGGGCCATCTATCAATTCAGTTACCAGGTGACCACTCCAGTGTTATCGAGGTCGGTATCAGAATACATCCCTCCGTACACTATGATGAAGGACTCGAATCTACGCATATGGCCCTTTTTAAATTCACGCAAAACTCCTTTGTCATCATTGGTTTGGAAAAAGGGGCAAAGATTGGTGGTAGACGGAGTAGATCCTCCAAAAGCGAATACATTCTGCCCTTGGATGGAGGGGAGACTCTGGTGGCGAAAGTGTACACCAAGAAGCTCTTATTCCAAAACTTCTGGCTGATCGAATTTCGCCACTGGAGCCGCTCATACTTCCCTTGGTGGGCTTTGCGAGGATGGTATCGCCCGATCGTCGATATTGTTGACGATATGATTTACGATGGCAACAGGGTTTACTCCATTGCTTGTAGTTGTTGTATCGGCATCATTATCATCGTTACTGTGACCATAAATGTTACAGTGTTGAACAATAGAGCAAAGAGTCCGGGAGAAAAGCATGGTTTCACAATTATCCTGGGCGTTATAGATGGATTCTTGGGACTTTTTGTCGCGGTCTTCTTCTTTGCATTTATCAAGCGGTACCGGTAAGTTGTTCCCTTTTGGACAGAGACAGCAAGAGCATTGACAATCACAGTAACATCTTGGACCCACGAGGAAGATTGCTGTTTCAGCCCTGATCGTTCACCGGCTACAATGCAATCCCGATCAGCCAGACAGCAGACGCCGGAGTCCAATCACACCGTGTTAAGCATTGAAGGATTCGTACATATCGTTTATCGTTACCAATGGGGGGAACAATAAGGAGAGAGTGACCCCGTGGATACACAGGTCCATTGACTTAAAAATGCTTAAGCTACAGAAGAAAGAAGGAGCTTAAAACTTCAAAATATCCCAGAATTGGTTCTATCCCCGCTACTCAGTCCACGTTGAGCATCATCATTCCACCTGTGAATACTCTTTACATCCCTCGTCGTTCGCCACGGATCATAATGCCTCATCGTTCGAGGTCAGCTCTCATCACTTGCAGATTCCTCCTTGATCACAACTCTGTCCTCCCGTTTCGCTTTCGACTGCAAGTCAAACACACCTCCGAACGTGCTCGAGCTTTGTGACGAGACCGAACTGTCGCACACAACCTTCGCAAGCCTCCGAAGCTCTGGCACCTTTTGCAAGATATGATTGTCATCGTGCACAATGAGTCGCTCCAATTTGTGACAGCGGACCGGTATTCGCCTCAAGAAGCACATATACATGCTCTTCAAGAATACAGATTTGTGCTTGTCAGGCGGGACCAGAATGAGTTGGCTAAGACTGGGCAAAGCCTCCAGTGCTTCATCCAGGCGGATCAGTTCCCGTTGGTAGAGATCCCATGCTGATATGCGGTGGCCTTGAGGATCTGGGCTCGAGTTGAACAATGATGAGAGGTCGACATCCGTTAATCTGAGGGTGAGGAATCGCACACGTACGAGTTCGGAAGTCTCGCCACGATCGATCCATGCGAAGAGCTTTTTCTGAGATGCGAAATGGACTGGCCGTTGGTATAGAATTGGTGAGGCCTCCATGTAGAATGTTCGGCAAGTGCGAAGGACGCTAATGTCTCCACTCTCGCGTAATATTTCTGACCAGATTCTGGCGCGAACCTCGGTGGGCAGATCAAGCAAGTTTGTTTTTCTACTTGCTGATGTGCTAGGTCGTTTGGATTCCTTTACGGGATGGACTATTGCTGACTGCGTAGGTTCGATGGTTGGTGATTGCACTTGGGTGGGGGCAATCGTTTCGTAAGCCAGTGGCATGATCAAGTCACTGAATGTGCAACTGTTGACTGCATGTGTTTGCCTTGGTGGGGTCCGCAGTGCGGTGGAGGATCCAAGTCGAAAGGGACACTAGGTCCTTGCCTGCAGCAGGATTCGTTTTGATAGACCGGGCATCCCTACTCATATAGCTTTGCTGCTGCAGTGGTTACCTCATACTCCACTGCGAATCGATTCGCATCTTTCGGACCACAACTTTGGGCGATATTTGCATTCGGCAGTGCTCCAAACCAGGAGATGATGGGCTGGCGTCAGTATCGCTCAAAGCTATCCTAGATATTAGCTCCAACAGGCTGAAACCAATAAACAACGACTCCCCAAATGCGACCCACCAGAAACAACCGACTTGAGTAGGACGACGTCAGTAGCCAAAGCTCTGATAAACGCCATGCGGATGCCAGGAAAGGATAAACGCGGAGCTGGGCGTGCATCGTGGTCATCAAGTGGCTGTTCTGCGGCCACAGTGCTTACGGATCCCAGCGAATCGCGAGCAAACTCGCAATTCCGGCGCCGAGGACATTCAGAGGCTGCCACGAGGGACAGTGTATGCATCGCGTGGCATGCTAGGCGCAGACATGGTCCCAATTTCCCACAACACTAGCACTGGCTCGTGCTTGGGTCGTACCGGTAGCATATCAAGTCGCCCGAGCCTCTCCGACGACTTTGTGACAAAGTACATCGTCTCAGCACGAGACATGAGACGCTCGGCGGCACTGCTAACGTGCTGCTCCGCACCATGCACACTCGGAGTGGACACTGACCAGCTCTCCCGAAGCGGCGACAACGCGTGCAGTGGGCCAGGGATCGGTATGACAGGGCCGGAGACGACGTGCAGAACGTCAGTCGATCACAACTGCAGCCTCACGAACTGGGACCTTCGCGTGGCCGCCTCGCACGCATTGGGCCTGTAAGACATTCCCGCCTGGGCGGATTGTGGAACACCGAACATGCCCTCTTTGTGACGTCCAAGAAGCGGCCTTTGCGGAGGGCTCTGGGGATTGACACGTCTTCCCCAGCCACTGGACGACGATGTCAGATTTCGCATGAGTCCGCTCGTGCTTGAAAGTGTACGCGAGAGCGGGACCGAACATGTCCGGGGGAAAACGCATATCGACAAGTGGACGGTTGGAGATGAGCCAGGCCAAGCTTTCGAACCTCCTTCGTTCCATGTCGATCGACGCGTCGAGCCACAGCAGCGCCACCTGCCACACCTCAACGCGTTCTCGACTTCATCTCTTGTCTTCTGCTACACAAAGCCCCAACGGCTTTCATCCCGCGACGCCGCCGCTACCGCCGGATCGACAAGAACAGATCAAGATGGAGACAATGAACCACTCTTGCAAGCACACGCAACCGCCATGGACATCCCAATCAGCCGCCAAGTATCAAGCACGCCGCTCAGCCATTGCAAGCAGAACAGGCAATCGCCACCGGCGAGAACGCCTTTGTTGACGCCCGCAAAGCAGCTACCCGTAACGACGCCGCAGCAGCAAGGTGTAGCGAAGTGCAGCTGCAGAGAAGCTTCCACGCGTGTTCCAATCCACGTGGAAAGCAAGCAAGCTTCACGCCGAAGTGCGCGATCGACAACCCTAATAAAGAATTCGGCGCGAAATAGCTCCAAGACATACATGATCCTGTCGCACAACGGTCGGTAGCAGAGCAGCCATCGTCCTTCAGGCTGTATTCAGCCGCCATGATTGTCGTGACATGTGGTCACTTCCTTGTCTCCATGGCACGAGGGGAACCGCGTGGCAGCCACAATCAGTTCTGCTTTGCCACAAAGGTATGAGGCAGATATTCGATGACAATCTGCACTTCACGTTCCGATGCAGGCTCGCCTTGACCTCTTGGCTTGTATCGTCACGGCCTCTCAGTCTAGCCGAGCCGTTGCGCAGGCATGATGGAGGGCCGTGAACGCCATCACGAACGCCGAAGCATGAGGTTGTGTTTCACATGGGCAGCAATGAGCTACACAACGGAGGCCAGAGGATAGGCTCGACCGTTTCCAATCCGTGAGACTTTAGAGCGGATCCTTTGTCCTCTACAGACTAGAGCACCGAGACACACAATGCGCTCGAAGTATCTGTGAATGCGCCGACCTTGACAAGTTTGCGGGCGTGAGACAAGAAACTTGCTCACACCATCTCTATAATTGCAGCGAATGCGCCTCGTACTGTACGAGCAGCAATGGAGCGCCACAGAGATAACAACCTGGATCGAAAGTAGACTAATGACAAGCCTTAGGATCCATAACAAGGCGACTGCAGATACATTGAGAAAGCCATCGCATATGCGCTTGCGCGGCATGCACAGCAAACATCCGCAACTCCAGCGACACAGATTTGGCGGTGACAATTGGGCGCTCTTGAGCCACGCGAAAGACGCGTGGCAGCCATGTCCGACGTTACAAGTTCTTGTACCATGTGATGCAAAGGTCAACTCTGCGGCGCCATGCCCCGTTCCTTCTGCATTCGAGAATGACAAGCACGTCCGTCCGGCCCATGTCCCGCCACATTGTGAGCACAATTTCAGCCCAATTGGAGTGACACGAGTTTCGCGTGCAGCCTTCTCACAGAAGAAAGCAATGAAAGTCTGGCGCATTGGCTGAAATCAATCCAATCAGTCACCGAAGAATAGAGCACCCGAGATCTTGCAATCGAGCAACAGTCAATATTCATTCCATACTCGCCATCGCTATGTTCAATCAGAAACCGTGTGGTGGTATAAGTACAGTAGTAACCTGTCATCTCTCCACGCGAGCTGGCGTCGCATTGTGCCGTTTCTGGCTTTCCTGCTCAGTTGTTTGTGGTGTGTCCCAAACTGCGCCATCCTACGCCACCCGTGCTAAATCATCTCTTGGTCGTTCTTTCGCGCTCCCTATGCTCAATCCCATTTACGCCTTCAACAGCTTCGCGGCGTACGAAGTCACCAACTCCGGAGTTGGGAAGCTCAATTTCTCCAGACCCTCGGCGTAAGGAGTTGGCACCTCAGCTCCAGTCACACGGACAGGAGGAGCCTCCAGGTAGTCAAAGGCGTACTCGGCAGTCAAAGCGATGAGTTCTGAGCCAACGCCGAAGCTTGGGAATCCAGATTCCAGGGCCATCATGTGTCCAGTCTTCTTCACTGATTTGATGATCGCTTCGAGGTCGAGAGGCTTAATGCTGCGGAGGTTGATGACTTCTGCCTCGATGCCGTACTTGCTCTTGAGCTCTTCGGCAGCCTTGAGCGCCATGCCAACACAGTGAGAGAGGGTGACAATGGTGAGATCCTTGCCAACGCGTTCGATCTTGGCCTTGCCGAGCTGTGAATGTATTAGCACAATTGCTAGCGTGCAGTTCGTGACCAATGAATGCTTACAGGAATGACAAAGTCATCCTTCTGGACTTCCTCGCTAACCTGGAAGGTCTCGCCATAGAGAAGCTCGTTCTCGAGCACGCAAACTGGGTTTGGATCGCGAATGGCGGCCTTCAGCAGTCCCTTGGCGTCCTCAGCTGACCAAGGAGCCACAACCTTCAGTCCAGGAATAGAGCCGTACCACGCAGTGTAATCCTGAGAGTGCTGGGCAGCGACACCCTTGGCGAAACCGTTGGGACCACGGAAAGTGATGTTGCAGGGCTGGATACCACCGGACATGTAGTGGGTCTTTGCGGCGGAGTTAATAATCTGGTCAATGGCTTGCATGGCGAAGTTGAAGGTCATGAACTCGCAGACTGGGTGCAGACCAGCGAGCGCAGCACCAACGGTGAGACCACAGAATCCGGATTCGGTGATGGGAGAATCGATGACACGCTTGTCGCCGAACTTGTCCAATAGTCCTTTCGTGACCTTGTATCTGCCATGTTCGTTAGCCTTGTGTCCTGTTCATGCCCTTCGCCCTGCTGTTCATCCATGTGTTCTGCCTTGCCCGACCGCGATACTGCTCTTTCGCTTTTCAGGGTGGCGCCCAAAAAGTCCGAAGCAGCACCTCAATGGATTCCATGGCCTCGGGGCGACATATGTACCCGGCTCTGGTGCCAATGGCTATCGGGCACGAGCTCTATCATCCTCTTTACTCCAACGCCTCAGCGCAAAAGCATCTTCCTCCTCTTCCACCTCAACCATCTCTTCTTCAATCCCGAAGGTAAAGGTATGACTTACGCGCCATTGTACTGTGCAACCTCCTCACCCAACACAAACACTTTCTCATTTGCAGACAATTCCTCCACCAGCGCCTCGTTCAGCGCCTCTCGTACCGTCATCTCTTTCTGCGCCCTCCATTTCTGCCCTGAAGAGAACGTCCTCGACACCACCGCGGGGTTCGACAATCGCTGGAAGCTCGATCGGGGGATTGCAGCTGATGGAGAGCTTCGGAGAAGTTGCGCCGCTGGGCGGACAAGTCGTGCGGAGACCATTGTGCTCTTTCTTGCAGCGACCGCTGGCTCAGGGATGCGGAGCAGAGAGGAGGACAAGATGTACGGGGTGAGGAAGAGGGGAAGATGTTGCTTCTGGTCGTGGTGGTGGACAGACAGACGGGTTGCTGAGAGCTCAACGCCTAGTTTTCTGAGGACCTTATTCGGGCCGCAACTTCCTACAATGTCCGTTCCAAGTGTGCACGGACCATGGGGTCCTGCCGACACCTATTTTTGAGTTCGGAAGTAAAGATGCTGCTTCTCTCTTCTCTCAGTTTGATACACCCACTTGATACTGTTCATCGGTAATCGGAGTGTTTGCGTACCTGCGAAAGATGCGATTGTTGCGCTTGTGGCAGGGCGTATCGATCCAATGCAACGATCCCGAGCAACATTGTACGATTCTCGGACACAGCTCTTCCGGACTGCCTTACCCATCTGCGAATCTGGTCCGGAGCACAAGAAGTGAATTCCATGTTCTCTTATCACAAAGGGAACTCGCATTGATTTTAACGACTACTATGTACGTCAAAGCAACTACGAGCTTCAGTATTCCAGCGTCCAGGGTTTCCCAACGCTGCTCCAAGCCAGCTTCCCAAGATAGGAATGTCCGCGTGAGCCGCAACTTTCGGAACATGAGGCGCGATCTTGAGATTGCAATCGCATTTTGATGAGGCAATTCGTCCACGTGAGGCTGAGTTCATCGCCCTCACCCTATCAAATAGCTTTCAATTTTCCGGATTCACTATATCGTGGGTTCATTGCTCTGAGCGACATCTGCATCGCTCAGTTGGGTTCGGAAAGCTGCAGTGAAGTCAAGGTGACTGGCTCTATAGCATACCATATATCGCTCCTGGAGGAGATAGAGGTGATTCTCGGAATGGTACTTACGCATCGCTGTGTGCATCTGTTTTTACACGTCGAGCGGGCCCAATACATCCCAGGCTGAAGCTCAGCCATGTTTATGGTGCTCCTGATCGCCTTCGTCGCACTGGAGGATTGCGATTCTTGACACTGGAATATGAAGTGCGTGGTCAGGCGTCAGGTCTGGCCACTGTACCTAGCAGAGCAGGAATATCGGGACGTTTGCGTGCACGGTTTGGTAGCGTCGAAGCGCGCCTTTTGAGACGAACTTCCTGATGAGCAGGGAGACTCAGTTCTTATATCATCTATTTGTCGAGCCGCGTTGAATAGGAAAGTCGTGTTCTCGGCCGACAAGATTACTCTCTTCGTCGTTCGGATTCGGTCCATAACAGTTTGCCTCACATGACTTCACAGTGTGTGAAGTTGCTATGTTCGAATCTTCTGCCGCCATGTGCATGGAAATACGATCGAAACGGTTCGTGTGGATGGGGGAGGGATCACGTTGTCGAAGTAGCCGGCGTCATCTCCTAGCCACTGGTACTAGTCTGGGAGGCCTGCGCTCCTACCATGTTCACCCACGCTGCGAGCAAGAAACGATAGGGCTTTCGCCTGGAAGCATTATGGGCTTGAACACTTGCATTCGATCATGCAGTCAATGACTGTGAGGACGGTCGGCGAGTTTGGCCGTACGTATTTGGGACCCTTGTCATTTGCCAGCTACGGTGGCCGAAGCCGCGATAGTCTGCGCAACGAGTGAATTGAATCGATGATCTTCGTTGTCAGCGCACCATGGTTGGGGTGTGGGGAATGCTGGCTACTATGGCAGTCCTACAATGGCCAGTGACTTGTAGACATAATGGCGTAGCTTGCAGCTTTGCTTGTCCAATACGCCATGGAGGTAAAGATAGTGTGATGTCAAGAATCAGTGTCCTGGCATTGCGATTGGAACGCAGAGCCTCGCGGGAATCGACGGTTGTTGTGAGCTCCTGTGACACCATAGCTCTGAGCTCGTCCAACATTGTTCCGATGCTTCGCCAAGAGGTCGCGTAGTCCTACCACGCGTCTGCCGTCGAGGCGAGTCTATCTGTTGCAGCTGCCATATTGACGGATGGTTTTATCTTCGCTTCCAATAAAGCCGGAATTCAATGTCATGGTCCGGCGAGGTCAGCGGTAGCTAGATCTTCGATCGTGAGCTCTTTCGACGTTCATCGAGGCATTGGCAAGTGAGTGACACGCGATATGGCTGACAGCCGACATGGAGCCACAGCTGGACCGACCTTTTGTGCCTGAGGATCTGTTGATCCTGAGATCATCACACGAGCCAAAACTGCATGTGGGCGTGCTAGTGTTGCAGCAGAGAGCTCCCCGTTAGCGCAACCACAAATTTATTGGAGCTGTGCATGTGAGACCATGGACTTTTTCTGAGCAGCAGCGCGCGCATCGCAATGGCGCAAGCATTGGGGGTTCGTCCGTTGAGGCGCATGTGGTTGTTCGCGGGGATGTCGATGGACGGGTTTAACTTCGCACCCTGCTTGAAGCGGTCAACAGGCCCAGACCATGATGACGTCCCAAAAAACCTGTGCCCGAAGTTCGAAACCTTGCGAGTCCGGTGACGCTGGGCGGGTTCCCATTCGCTGCAGTCAGCGGTGGCACTACTGCGCAAGCGGGACGGGGGGACTGAGCAAGGTACCTTACCAGGCGTGCGGTCGGCGACTGACGACAGGAATGCCATCGCGTTTGCCTGTGCGACGTCCCGTGCTGCAACAAACAGCGCACCCCCGCGATAGCAGACTCGAGTCCTGTCGTCGCCGCCTGCGCATATACTGTCGAATCGCGAGAGCAGAGGCGTTGCGCGCGAACGAATTGCCACGAGGCATTGTTTGCGATATTCTGGTGGCACTATCACGCTAGCGGCGGGAAGAGTTGCAGTGACGAAGAACGAAGAGTTCTCGCGCCCATCCATCCTCTTTTGCCGGAACACGCCTCGCAACTCGCCCCACGACCACGACAGCGACCGCGTGGCCGACAGGAGTTTTGCACAACACTTGCGCGACTCTTCACACAACAACAGCAGCGCAGCGCTTCATCGTCGGCGGCGGCGCATCCTCACGGCTGCCTGTCCGCCCGTCTCCAGGCAGAGCTTGCGAGGATTGGCCGGGTCGATCCTTCTTGCGACCAGCGTTTCCTCACACAGTCAGGAGAACAGCTCCACGGCAACCACGAGCCAGCCCAGCCCAGCATCGCCGCCCCCAGCGAGCAACATCACCACCGACCGGACAACGCACGCACAGTACACGCGCTGACCCTCTCCATCATCACCACCGCCGTTGGCCCTCGACTGGCCAGTTCGTGCCTCGAGCTGCAGCTGCATATGCAAGGACCGTCTTGAGTCAGCCTGCGCCGCCCGACGAATCGCGAGCTGCTGCCACCGCCTAGCTGTCTCGCCTTCGCTGCTATCGCGATCAAGCTCCCAATTTTTGGCCTCGAGCTGACGGCCGCGTCGCGATTGCCTGCGTCTGCTACAACATTAATCTCCGTCGCCGTCGCACGCATTGCTATAATATTATCGCCGCTCTTCCGACATGCAGACCCGCAGGGTGTCGCTGAACCTGGGCGACCTGGGCATCATCAGCTCCAAGCGATGCGCGCCTTCGCCGCCCGAGAGCGTCATTCACGACGCAGAGCCACTCCCCAAGAAATCCAAGCGGTCGCATACATCCACCTCACCGCCCCCGGGCCTTATGAGCCCACCACGAACGACCACGATTCGATTCAAAGAGGAGCGACCGCAGCGAGCCAACGAATTGTCACCTCCACCCTCACCTGTCGCCGAGGGTACGAGCAGTAAAATCGATACAGAAGGAATCAACGATGACATCGTTGTGGCGACAATACAACAGATCGAAAAGACCGGAAACAGACCGCATTTGGTAAAGGAATTGGCCGCTGTGCTTGCGACGAAGCTACACTGCGTGGATAGGTATGTGATCATACCCGCTGCGTCTATCGAAGCCCGTGTACTGACGTTTGACCAGGTCCGCAAACCCTTCTGCTCTCATCTCATCCCGTCTGACCGCCTATCTCCATCGAACATGGCCCGCAGTGAGCCCGTGCCCCCTCACGAAGGACCTTTCGCCCGTGCACCCTCGCCGTCTGTATTTCTACTTGACGACGACTCCACACCAACCCATTCCAGACACGGTGGAGCAAATACCTAAGCCAATGCGCACTATCTCGCCTTCGATCTCATCCGCGTCCGCAGTCGACGTTGAGGACTGCTACTCGAGAGTGCGCCAATCACTATCACCGGAAGTCGATCTATCGTCGCCGGAACTCGACGAAGACGCTGAGTCTGATCCGCGAGCCCCCGGTACATCGTACTCGGCCAGAAGCTCACTGTCACGAGAGCGGGCAAGCTTCGCTACCAGACGAAACGCAAGCCCACCTTTGGAGACCGAGGAACGAGACTTCAAGCAAACCGCAAGCGCATTGTACGAAGAGGCGCAAAAACGGCGGAACAGCCAACACAGCCAGCAAGATGTAAGCATGGAATCCAAAGATGCGTCCCCAGGAGCCGAGGAATCCGATAGCATTACCATGTCCGTCGAGGACGAGACCGAGGAGAGCGCAGCATTGAAGAATTCAGCTGTCGCGAATGAACTGTTTGGTGCCTCTCTCCCTTCACAGCACCGTATGGAATTGAGCAGCCCTGTGCTCGGCGCACAAGATGATCACCCCATGGGACGTCACGACGAGGTCATGAGACTGGACCTCAGCGGCAAGGAGCACCACAGCATCCTGGCCGAGACAGCCTTTGGTTGGGACAGCTTACAGAGCCCCGAAGATGTGGAGCTCTCGGAACTGGACGACATGTTGGATGCATATTAAATGTCGGACCACACTTTATACGCCTTGGAGCTTGTCCATTTGGGTACATCAACACTCTGTTGTACTATTACCTTGTCATCATCATTTTTCCAAGGAATTGAATACCAGGGCAGGGATATTGTCAGAATAGAATTGAGTTGGGACTTGTATGAGCGCAAGCTCTAGGTTCAGATCCGGGGTTGCACGCGGCGCGGAGCTTCTTTAAGGTCTTGGATGAGAAGACAAAGAAGTGTTTGGGGCGGCAAGAGCCCCAAACTAACAACCAAGGCGCGCAACTTTTTTGTATTATTATGCTACGACTATTGTAACGGCTGCCGATGGAGCGAGCGGGGTAAAACAGGAAAACGGTGGTGGTTGCGATGTCTGTATTGTTGCGATGAGTCTGCTGGTTGGACTTGAGCTGGATTTTGGCGCGAAAGATATACACTTTTTAGATGAAATACGACACTTGATGGTTGATCTTTTGGGCTCTTCTTCGCCATTGATACGCCGTTTGAGAAGTGCCATTGGGTTATGCTTCGGGCCCGGAAAGTTTGATGGGTGTGATGGGGCAAGCGCGATAGGCGCTGAATCGGTGGTGGTTCTTGCTTTGCGGGACGAGTGGTCATGGGCCGACTGCGGTGCGTTTCACTTCCGACTTCACCTCTGCCTCCAACCATTATTTTGGCTTCTGGACGAGCTTTGAACGCCGGTGTCAGGAGATCGTTTGCTTCCAGTGTGGACGTAATGGTAAGGCGATGCCACCGCACATCGTTTTCCTGATGCATGGGCACTCTCAAGCCAAGTTTACGCTGCCTGGATTCGAATGTTGTCATGACCGACTGAAAGACAGAGAGCCTTGCCAGTAGCGAGCTACCGCTCTTGAGGAAGATAAGTGGAGTGCAGTACGAGGCGCGAAGGCGGCGAACCATTCAACGGAGTACAGGCGTCATCCGCAAAAGAGAAGTTTTTGATGTAGCGAGAATTGCCTGAGAGGCCGTCACGATGGTTAATTGAAGCCGGCCCTCTAAGGGAGCATTTCGTTATGCACATACATTGGCAAAGCTCTTGTCCGCCAGTCAAAATGTCGATGGCGAACTCTGCGATCTCAGGAATACCCATCTTGGTGCCTCGCGAAGAAAGAGGCTGGAGTCCCGCTCGAGATCGATCACCCGTACAAATGCACTTCAGGCCCGTCAGAGGTTTAAAAAAGCGATGGAATGGGCAGACAACTGCATGGCGACCTCGTGCTCTGCTCATGCACTCACATTGCATTTTGAATGCGGCGGCTGTGCTTCAAGGCAACAGTTAAGCATAGCTTTTTGTGACTTACAACATTTCTTTTTGCTTGAGCGCGTGAGCTCATAGAACGTCGAGTGCCGAGGAGTGTGAGTCGGCAGTTGCAGGCAATTGGTGAGTGCGCATTGAGTTTTGACATTGCAGCAAACAATACTGACGCCGTTTGTTTAGACACTTCCACAACGTCGCCCCTTACAACCTCGACCAACACCAAGAACCAACCTCAAGCACCACTTCAACCGCCACCATGCTCTCCGTCCACGGACCACAGGGCGTGTCGATCTCATGGGACGAGCGTGTCGCAGAAATCACAGGTATGAAGCTCCCCTTCATGATGCACACACCTCTGCCGTGGTCGGGCCACCGCGCGTCGAACTGGAAGGATTTGAAGCTGTGCAACCGTCTTCGAATCCCTTTGCGGTACATAGAGACGGAGAGCACAATGACTGGTAAGAAAGTTGAGCGAATGGTGGTAAACAAGACTTTGGAAATCTTTTCTATCGATGCGTATCCCACGTCGAGCACGTTCGGTCGGAAATTGGTGTCGACGAAATTCGACGTGACATTGTCGCGCGAGGATGGCAGGGACTTGGTCCCGAAGCATGTGGAGGCGATCATGGCATTCATCGAGTCAGAGCTGCAGGATCTTGTTGCCGTAAGTTGAACCGCACAAGGCCATTGATGGGACATTTTGGAGGGCCAACTGATGGTTTAGTACGCCGGCCAACAAGCCGCGCCCAGCATCTCGACCAGCAACAACCTGGCCTGCAACAGCACGTCCAACAGCACGTCCGCAGACGGCGACAAGGCTGCAGAAGCAAAGCCTGCGACCAGAACTGTCACTCGCGCAGAGGCCCAAGCAGCTGCGGCCAAAGCCACGTCGGAGAACTTCGCCGCTTTCTTCAAGAAGTACCGTGCCGAGCAAGCAATCGAGACTCCGAGGTGGGCAGAGGTTGAATGCCCTGCCGAAGCTCTGCGTTGCTTCAAATGCCAGAAGGTGGAGCGCGACGAGTGGCCACTTCAGTCCTGCGGCGGTTGCAAGCTGGCCAAGTACTGCAGTGAGTTTCGCCGTTTGCAGAAGGACGCGCCTTTCAGAAGTGGTTTCGGCTGACTGTGAATGCAGACAAGGTGTGTCAATCGGAGGATTGGAACATGCACAAGACGCTTTGCAAGATTTTTGGTGGTCAGCAGTGAGCGCACATGACAGACAGGACGACTTGGCCGAGCTGGTGCGAGGAACTCTGAGGAGTACGCCAACAGAACGAGGAGCCGGATACGGAGAATCAGCGTCTGACATGGCTTGATCGGAACAACGGACAGCGCGCGCATTTCCACGGAGGGTGCTGAGAAGCGATGGGGACCTGTATCCCATGGCGTGATGAGCAGAGGGAAGCGCACATGGTATCCAACATCGCTCTCGCGGAAACAGCCTGGAAAGGATTCAACGAAACAGAAGAGCAAAGGAAAACGCACATGCTTTCCAGAAGAGGTTCCGCAGAAAGAGCCTGGAAAGAATCAACGAAACATCTCACAACTTCGCCTTCTTCTCCCTCTTCTTCCTCTCCGTCTCCTCCGCAAACCCAGCAATCGCATCCAAACTCTCCTGTTTCCTCACCCTCTCCCCCAACAACCTCATCTCCAACTCATTAACCTGCAATAACTCCTCCCTCTCCTTCTCCCCAAACAAAACCTGCTTATTAAACTTCAAACTCTCCTTCGGTAACTTCGCCACCCCTCTCACAATCCCCAAAACCTTCTCCAAAAACTCGTCTTGATCCTTATGCTCCAGGACCTTAGTGACCAATCCTGCTCGTTCCATCTCCTCGGCCCCAAACCTCTGACCCGCAAGAATCAAAGCACTAGCCTTTTGCCTCCCCATAATTCGTGGGAAAGTATACGATGAGCAGCCTTCAGCACACAATCCCCACTGCACAAACGGCGTAAAGAATATCGCAGTCGGAGAAGCATACACCAAATCTGAAAGCGCAATGTGCGTCGTTCCCCATCCTGGGGCAGGACCATTAACAGCACTAACGAGTAATTTCTCCGTTTTAATCAGATGCTCGTGAGTCTTTGAAAGGGCTTCAATAAACGCGTCGGAAATCGTCGCGTTGGGTGTTTCTTTTACGCTCGGGTCCAAGAGATCGAGACCTGCTGTGAAGAATTTGCCGGTGCCGGTCGTGACGATTATGCGGATGCTGGGGTCGGTGGAAGTCCATTGGAGGGCTCGGAGATAGTCTTGAACGATGGGAGCGTTGAGGGCGTTGGCATTTTTGGGACGATTGAATTTTAGAATGCAGATGGATGGGTCTTGGGCGTCGAGGGAGATGGAGATTGTGTTGAGGTTGGGTGGTGATGATGGCATTGTGGCGAGGGGCCGGATGTGAAGACTGGACAGTGGGTACGTCTTGTTTGCGAGTGACGAGGGGAATCTTGTTCTTGATAATGGGCGGAAGAGACGTGGTAGCATCAATGGCAGCCTTGCATGGACGGGTAGTCTTCTGGTGTATGCTCGAATGTCTTTGTCTCCAATGTGGTGTAGACGATGTTCTGTTCTGCCGAGGTTACAACAGGTCTTCGTTGCGCGGACCTGGAGATTTAATGAGGTTCGTTCCAGAAGTTGCTGCAAGCGAGATCTTGTTCGAGCGATCTAAAATGTACAATGGTGTACCGCAGGATAAGTTTTGTGAACGTTATGCTTGCAGAGTTGCAAGAGTGAAGTGGGCATGCTCTCGGCTATAGCTGCAACAGCCGTGGCTAATCACGACGATCACTGATCGCGAATCCCTCTGTTCTCGATATAACATCGTCTTTCTGGTCTACGAAGAACTGTCAGTAATTCAGAGCATAGAGTACGATAGCTGCCATGATGTCGCGCCATAAAATGCATGCTTTGATAATATCTTCAAGAAGCCGAGCCTCATCTCTCCAACCCACCAAGCTCTCCTCCTCTAACTTCTATACATGTATGTCCCCAACCCTACATTCTCCGACCCTATTTCAGGCCCTTATTCAGTTTCTCAAAAATATCAAGCACTGCAGCGCCTCCGCCTCCACCCTCATCATCATCACCGCCATTTCGGTTACGATTCTGACTTCTACCTCTACTAGAAGCTCTTCGCTTTCGGTCCTCTTCATCCTCCTTCACGTCCTGTAGTACTTGTAATGCCCTCTCGCGAGCAATTTGCAGAGCCTCCGCTTCCGGACTGAGGGTCTCTTCCGCTTCTTCGTCGAAGTCTTCGTCATCTTCGCTCCCAGAGTCTACAGCTCCGATTTCCGGAGATTTCATCATTCTGCCTGGCGGAGAAGTCGGGCCCTCGGAGACAGAAGACATGCGAGAAAGAGAATTTCCTCGCGGCAGTTCAGTCTGAGACGTGCTGCCAACATGCTTGTACCCAATCGCTTCTGCGACATGTCTGGCTTCATCGTCATGAGCATCTAGCTTACCGAGAGCGCCAAGCTCAGAGCCCATAACTGAGAGTCGATGCTTTTCATCCAGCAGATGTGTGCCTCGTCCACGTGGCGCGTCGTCCGATTTGTCCAGAATGTCGCGATAGCCAGATCGGCTTGGATCTTGCAGCCTCTTCCGTTTCTTCGCTTCGCGTTTGCTGCTCGGTCGAACTACGATGACTGGCACTGGACTATATTGTAGACAGTATTTGGAGACACTGCCGCTGCTGAGCAGACCTTGGTACCCGGTCAAGCTTCGACCTTTCGTTCCAACGACCAACATGGCCGGCTCGTAGATCCTAATCATTTTCTGTATCGTATCCTGTATGTCGCCAATGCTAAACTCGAGAATCAGGCTAATAGCTCTGTCGTCTGTGTTTTTCTTTTCGATTTCTTCCAGAAATCGCTCTGCTTCTTTTCGGTAGCCCACGCTGCCCTGTCCGCGTGACCAGATCGAGGCTTCTTTGCTGTCCTTCTCAACGACACGCAGGCAGACCACTTCGTCGCCATCATCAACCAACTCGTCTATCAGCCACTCCAATGCTGTGTCCGAGTACTCGTTCGTGTCCGTCCCGCAGAGGAACGTTCGCGATCGCTTTGTATATTCGTAGTCGCGATGCTTGCGATTCAATGTCAAGCTGAAATCGCTCGCAGCAGGATTCGCGAAAGTGTCGAAGCTGACAGACGGCCTGAACTGCGCCGGAGGGGGCGGACTACTCAGTCGGCGAGACTGGGTCGACGGGGCTTTGCCATTGATACTGCCAACTATGCTCCTGCGAATGGAGGGAGGGTTTGCACTGCTGGATCGCGATCCCGCAGTGGCTGCGTGAGGCACGAACTGCACGCTGGGTCGCCTTGCCGGATCGTGGCTGCCATCGACATTGATCGTGGGCCTTCGCCAAGCGGGTACGAAGGAGTTAGGCTTGATGGTCGACGAAGACGTGTTGGAGAGGCTGGTAGAGGAGCCATTGGCAGCAGGATGGTCCAGTGGGGCGTTTGGTATAGATCGTGTGGGCAGTACACTGGCGGTGGAGGCGGGTTGACTGCGGGGGCTATGGTTGACAGGCGTGCCAGATCGCGGCGACGGATTGTTTGACATTGCGGGAGCAGCGTGCAGATATCACGCCGCGGGAAGGTATATGGCAGTTGTTATTGCATGTGGTCGGCTTGGCTCACGCAGGACACGCGCAAGATGCCGATGCCGGCGGAACGGGAGCAGCGCTGTCGTGTGGAGGATTGTGAGTTGGGTGTTGGTAGTCGCCGTGGCGGGAGAAGTGTATGTTCGCTGGCGTCGGTCCGGGGGAGGGAGGGTGGAGTAGAGCGGAGTGGTCATGACTCGTGTGCTGGTGGGCTTTGTGGAGGGGAGTGGGAGAGGGTCATGAGCGAGAGTCGGATGCGGGATGACATGTGTGCCCGCTGTCCCACGCTGCAGACTGGAGCCCGAGACATCGCATTGCATGCCGACCCGCACCTTTCTTCACCTGCTGTGGGTCGTGCATGTGACAGAGCAGTACGACCACTCTGCTCACATTATGCTGCACACTATACTCCAGCAAGCAGATAAACGGCATCGGAAAGAGCCACTTCCCACGTGTAGAAAAGAGGGATCAGTACCAGGGATGCCATGTGCCTGACAGAACTCTGAAAGAC
>JAASLG010000433.1:0-26492 GCA_013365235.1 Cercospora sesami | reverse complement strand
CAGCGTCGACGTCTCCTCAACAGAAAGTCAATTGCAGCGTGTTATTCGCGCGGACGTGCGTCAGGCGCATATGCTGCCGGGATCTAAGCGCGAGGAGCACATCCAAGCAAACCTAACGCACCGTAAAGTGTTGCTATTCTTTGCCGACTGGCCTCACGCGTTCAGCGGAGCGGCCGACGCCTCGGTGGCCAGGCAGAGGAGAGGCGAGCCCGGTTTGCGCTCCAGCTCGGTGCTAGGCCCATCCTCCACGCCTGTGCCCGGCGTGTGCAGGGGTGCGCTGCCGCTCCTCACCACTGCGCGACGCGTCTGCTGCTGGCCGACAGCACCATGGCGGCATCGAGGCCAGCACCGGCGCCCGCACGCAGCGAGCACGCATCCCGTGGCCACACCGACGACGGCAGCGACGAGCAGCAGCGGTGATGAGGCAACCATCGCCATCCTCATTCGCGGCTCACGAGACCTCAGCCGGAGCCGGCGCATCGTTCTGCGTAAATCACCCCTGCAACGTCCTGCTGCTGCTGAGCTCCCACTTGGGCATGGCTTGCGGATCTCCCCATAGTATCAATGAATTGTGGTGCGTCACTGGTGCAGCAATTGGCTCTCTTTACCTGCCGGCGCTGCTCTCGCCGCGCTGATGCTGTTCTGTATCGTCTCGCCGTGCGTGCTCTTCCGTGCACTGCACTGCACTGCGCTGCGCTGGACGAACGACGACTCGAGCCCAGCCCAGCCATATCCTCACCCTGCCAGGACCGCGCCATCCGGCTGACTGCCCAAGGTCGTTGACCAAGAGCGCGCGGAAAGCCGGCGTTTCGATCCGGCAACTGCCCTTCTTCATCACAGGCGGATTTTGAATTGGAGTGTGCATAGCCTGCTTGCTCTGGTAGCGAGCCGGCCTGTCAACCTTCTGCACTCTAACCGCCAACCAGAGGCGCCGCAGCGGACGGGCGTGCAGCGACTGCGTGCACAAAGAGCGTCGTGCTCCTCGCTCGCAGGCCTGCCAGACAGCGAGCAGTGAATGGGGAGAGCGAGCCGTCTGCTGCTGTGACTGCTCCCCGGTCAACCGCAGTCATCGTTGCGGAAGGCGAGAAAGGAAGGCGATCGCTCAGGGCCATTGCTCGTCACCGCACGCACGCAGAGCACTGATTGCTCCTGCAGGCTGGCTGGCACAGGTCAACAGTGGGGCCCTTTTCCACCCAAGCACAGCAAAACCGAAACTATTCTCGACGCCCGCTCTGGTACGCTCCCACCGCTTGCATTGACATCTGAGACCTGCATTCTTCCCCAATCGAGCATCGCTCCCCAAACCGCTGCCTGCCTCAAACCGGACTCGACCCTCCCACAGCCGCCTCGTCGATCGCCCGGGGAGGCGGGTATATCCCTCTGGGTGCGCCTGAGCCGGGAATCCAGCTGCGCTCCACGCTCCGCCCACAGGTCTGGGTGCGGCAACGGTCGTCGATCGAGGAATCAAAGCCTTCACCACACGACAATCTAGGAATCGACCAGCCGGCTTGCGACAACGTGATCTTTCCCCCATTCTGCCATCATCGACGGCAGGGCGCGGCAAGAGGTCATTTAGTCGCATATTATTGCGCAACAGCCGTTGCAGGAGAAGCAGGTGCCATTTGCCGAACGAGGTGCTCAGAGCTTCAGAGTGTGGTCCGACGATTGTACAATAACTGGCCACTCGACTTTCCAACTGCTCTCAATCTCCATGTCGAGTGGAACGAACCACAAACCTTCGTCTCGTTGCCCACACTCTCATCAGATATTCAGCTGACTTGCGAGCAACGCTGGTCGCCCTTCCACCGACAGACTTTCTGCACGTGGGGTATACCTGACCATCCTCACAACTATTACTGGAGTCACGCCCTGGAAGCTTTCTGGTTCACCAGTTGACCACCTAACCCTCCACTTTACTGCCACCGACGCCTTACAAAGTTGGGTGGCCGATCGCCTTCCTCCACGTAGCAGCTTCGGTGCATTTTGAATCAACGTCTACCGCTTCCTTCATCTCTCTGAAGAGCTTCGTTCTAGGACCAATCTTCGCACCCTCTGGTTGAATTCTCACACGAGCCACCGGAAACTTCACTGCTTTCAATCGTCTGGCCGACCTGACTTGGGCTCGGCGGAACGCAACATGATGGCGCGAGATCAGATTCGGCTGGAAGTACGACAGGAACCCAAGAGGGCACAGGTCGTACAAGAGAACAACCCCAAAAATCGAAAGCCCATCGACCCTCCGCCGATCATCGAGCTCAAGTACAACGATCGTGACGACCCGAACAACGCACAATGGCTCGTCAGCCCTCGAACGTTCATGATGGTCACCTTGATCTCAGTGAAGGATGAACACGAGCAACCGCCGGGGAAACTCCTGATAGGGCAGACCGTGTCGTCGCTACATCGGTTGAAGGACATCAACAACAAGGATGGAGGCTTCTTCGTCTTCGGTGACATATCGGCAAAGAAGCTGGGCCAGTACAAGTTGCGCTTCAGTTTGTTTGATACCAACAAGTCAGTGCAACCCTGTAGACGTCCCTCTTTCGACATAGCTAACGAGTGCAGGGAAACCGATGAGGTCGTCTTCCTAGGCTCCATCGACTCTGCCGAATTCCCCGTCGTCGCTCAGAGAGACTTCGGAAGCATGTCGGAGTCCACGCACCTGACGCGTACCTTTTCGGACCAAGGTGTCAAGCTTCGTGTGCGCAAGGACAATCGAGCAATATCGAGCATCAGCGGCCAGAAGCGCGCATACAACGGATCTCCGCCTGACACCACATCACCTTCTGTGCACTCCACCATGCATGGAGGGGCAGTACAGGATTACCATTACAACACTACAGCGCAGTCGCCAGCAGTCAAGCGACATCGATCTTCAAGCGAATACGACAGTTCCATGTACCAGAATTCTTCGATAGCAGATACTCCGAACTCGACTTACGCGGGCTCGCTGCCAAGCAGCACGCGCTATGCCATGGGAACCAACGAGTACCAACGCGGTTACGGGAGCTACGGCGGCCAATATTCACCGAATGCGCTGGGCATGGGAGGTCGGTCCATGGGTATGCAGTCCGCGGGTTGGCAAGGGATACAGCAGAATAGCGCGCTTCCCTCACCGACCGCGAGTGTGAGCGTCAGTGCACCACAGCAAAGCCCATACCCCACCACGACCAGTCAGCAGTCCACCATGTTCGGCGATCCAGGAGGAGTGAGCACTATCCCGAGGAACTCTTACCCCAGCAGCTCTTATCCATATCCTCAGCAAGCTCACTACTCGAGCCAGCCATCGTCGGACGGGCATCACTACCCGGAGTTGCAAATGCCGGGTAGCTCCATCTCAGACAACAATTCGTTGTCTTCAGGACCGGGCCATCCATACAACACAGCTTACCTGCAGACAAATGGCTTGTACGGCTCGGAAGCGCCAGAGTCGTCGGGTGGATATGCGTATGCAGATTCGCAAACGCGTGCCTATTAGAATCCGTGAACGCATATTCATGAGGGTTTTCGACCATGGCATCCGGAGCGAGGGCTTTGATGGCCCGCTGGGCGCATCGCCGTCTGTTGCATCAGAACGGTTTTGTCACCGGATCTATAGCATATGGCCGACGCTGGGTAATAGGGTGACTCAATCCGGAACCGACACAGCATTTTGATTTTAGGGAGCGAGGGCTTGGATCCAATGTTTGCGCACTGGGAAGCGAGGTGTTGGTTGGTATGGGACGCGCATTCAAAAAGGGAGGTGGATGCAATTGCACATGAACCATCATGATTGTACGACTCTCTGTACGGTCAACAGGACGTCCTCTACAGATTCACTTCTTCACATGTACATTTTTGGATACGAATTATCATTAAACAACACTGGTTCAGTCTTTCTTCCGAAACGATCAGCGCTACTAACCCTCTGCTCTTCTGCTCTGAAACAAAGACCATGCATTACAAATGTGTCTGCGTCACGATTGCACTGTGGTGCAATAGACTTCGCACTTGCAGGTGAAAAGGTTTGAGAAATTGCGCAAGGCGTGCATGCACGTTGGAGCTTCGACGAACTGGAATTTACGGTAGCGGTGATCCGCCTGTCGAGCAAGCGTCAAACATTCTCTCGACTCCTACTGGCCAGAAAAGCGGAATTCCCAACTGCTGTGTGTCAGGTCTCATCTCAGCTGCACAGGGCTTGGCAGGCCGGATTGTTAGGCTATAATGCTTGCGATATGGGCCACGACTTCATTCGGACACCGAAGTCGCGCCTGAGCAGTTTGTTCAATTTCCAATAGTTCTGACGAATTGCCTTGGCATTCTCGTCGAGCCGAAGCAGAAGGCAAACCAACCACAGTGATCTACGATACTGTGGCAATTGAGTTTGGCGCTATGCTGGGAAGACGAGCTTGGAAGGCGCTCCCCGGGACGGGAAAAGTCCGTGCTCGAGCACGATCAGACGTCAGGCGAATGAACAGGCGGAAGGACTGCGCGAATTCAAGCTACTATTTGACGTCCTATTGATGCTGTGAATCAATAGTGGCATCCTCTTTTGCTGACTACTGCGTGCTAGCTACACGACGGGCTGCTCCTTCTCAAGCTTGCGGTGCAGTCGGGATGGGAAGGCTCGACATCCACAGGAACGAGCTACTGCTCGTGCTCGTGTCCTTATCTCGGAAGAGAGACAACTGTCTCAGATTGGCGACGGGCTACAGTCTAGAGCCATTGCGCTCGCTTCACCTGCTCTGGAGTCTGGGCGGTGCACTTCATCCCGACGCGCCTTCGACGCTGCATACTGCCACCGACTGGCGCGTCCTGTGGCTGTGATGCGAGCCTGGCCGGATGGACATGTGAAGAACTAGTCACAGCCACACAAAGTCTCTCTCAACGCTACGGCGAGAAGACCGCGATCCATGAGCATGAAGTCGAAGGATCTCATTTGTGCCCTGAAGACGACCCACCAAAGCAGTTCAAGCCAGGTCACAATCAATAGCGCCCTGAGAACACGGACGCCTCCTTTGCCAGCTCGGACTGTTCGCGCGTCTTGGAGCTCTCGGTGACGACCACATATCGGAGGGCAACTCTTGGCGACGCAAGGGCTGTTCCGCTGTCCGTGCAACTGCAGTAGTGATCAGGCCAGCACAATAACAGTCATTCGGAGGTCACTCAGAGACGACCCGCTCCGGCTTGGCTGGCATTCCATATGCAAAGTTGGCAGGAGGAGTTGCTCCCCTCAGCGGCAGGTCAATGCCCGCTGCTACGATGGTGATCGACACTGACTGGCAAGCACTGACGACGAATTCTGGATGACATGTCCCGGGCCTTTCGGTCTCTGCAAGCGGCTGCACAGCGTGTCTTCCCAAAGAGGAGTGTGCAGGTGGGCATACATGCAGCACTGGCCTCATGACACCGCCCTCGTGGAGCATATCGTGTCGCGCGACCATTCCAATAGGCTCGATGAGCTCAGACATCACATTGCTTAAGGTTTTTTCACCCTGGCTGCAGAAGGCATGAACAGGCTTCAGGATGGTCATAACACCTCACACCGGCCATCCGAATTACTATGCATATCTGTCACTTGATCAAAGCACGTCGTGGTGACGGGGCTCATAGCGACACAGCAATGCAACACGGCGGCGTGCAATGTGGAGAAGTCTCGAATGCTACTCAGAGACGCGCGTTGCATCCCTCGCGTGGAGTTGCGAGTCTCGTCTTCGATTGGCATTGGACTCAGTATCTGCACATGTCTTGAGCTGGCGATCGCTGCCTCCGACGAGGTTGTACTTCAGTCCTGTGTGCACTGGATACGATACGACTGCAACGGTGTGCTCACGTTGAGGCTGACCGCGCTGCTGAACAGTTTGTTCTGTACGGCATGAGATTAGCAGCATTTGTCGATCCTCAAAGCCTTCGGAGCTGCGCTCGATGGTGTAGCAAAGATGGCCCAATGCTCGACTGATCAGCACATTTTGTGACAAGAAACGCAGAATTTCGTCACAAGCAGCAGCCAGCACGCACGCGCACGCTACCTTGGTCAAGATGAGAACGTCTAACTTTCTGCTGATTCTGCGTTACGAATCGACTCGATGACTGATCTTTAGATGCAGCTACCAGCGTTCGCGCACGCAGACATGTCTTTTACCTCAAGTGTCGTGTCAGCTGGGCTCTGAAGGTCTGCGCATCTTGCTGGAATCGAAGCGTAGGACCTGGCATATACTGCAGGTGAGCTTCAATACCCGGCACTTCCGTTTCTCATCGAACAGCGGTCGGCAGCATTTCACGACGTGGAAGAACCACCGAGACAGCTTTTCGACCATTCGGCCTGCCCACGACCTACAGGAGATCAAAGCGTGCCACACACGTTTTGCTGTTGCAAAACCTTGGTTGTTCTCTTCCCAAGTCTTGATTCCCTTCTGAGCAGCACCTCCAGGAACAGTCCTAAGGCTCTAGCCTCAAAAAATATCCCCAGTCACCTCTGTCACACGTCAGTCCTATCCGGAGAAGGAGGAAAGTGATTTGTGTAGTTCGCGCAGTCTGTGTGGAAGATTCCACTCGATCGCATGAGAGTTATCGATCAGGTCGCATGCTTTGTGGGTTATGCCATGAAACAATTGCTGACAATTTATGAAAGACGTGGAGCTCCGAGTACGCACGCATTGGACTCTCTACCTTTTTCAACATGATCCGCCATTTCACTGCTTTGCGCACTGAATTTCAAGAGCACAAGACCCAGAGCGCATCCAAGCAACAGTGTGCAGACGGGCTCCCACCAATCTGCGCGAACGTCTTAGTGCCCGCAGTATACTGGGCGACGCCTTCGGGACTCTGCTGCGTTGCTCCTGTCAGAAGACTTCAGGTGTCCAGTGGCCCACATTGGCAACGTCGTTGTCCGCCTTGATCGACCTGGAAAGACTAATCGCAGTACCTATCAAGACTGAGAATCGCACAGAGGCAAGGTATTGATGATCACAATGTGATCTTGAGAGCAAGGAACTATCGAATGCGTTGGTACCCGCATGCACACATAATTGCTGCATTTCACCCCCAGTCCAGGTCCTGCACGTCGCTTCCTCAAGTATACCTCATGCAGCAGCACAGAACTCGGTCGTACTCGGTTCCACATTTCCGAGCTTTCAAATTCAGCACTTCAGCTGGTGGTACCTTATCCACCCCTGCGCCAACGACTTAGCCGCGCGAGAAGACCTTGGTTCTGGCGGCTGTCAAAATCATCCCTTCCGAATCCTTCAAAGCAGGTCGTGGAACCCTTGACGATCACAAACCGCGGCTCACATATTGCCAATGCCTAGTACAAGCTTCAACGAGCTGCAGCATCAGCCAACTTCTTCCCGACCCACCACAAATTCCGTCAACCTGGATCAATGCTTCCACCAACACCTATGTTTGAACACGCAACTCTTGGTTCACTGGGGTTATAAATCGACCCACCGGCAGCCGCGGACATCTCTCCGCGGTATTCCATACGAAGAACAGCAGAAGTGGCGTACTATGACAAACGTCAGACCGGATGGAGTTCTCCGAAGGCACAAGCTACATGGGGAAAGAATGTCAGCTAATACTCCTTGACCTCGCATGTCGTAACCAAGGACAAGCTCCGTGCTCGTGCGTGAATGTACTTCTACACGACGCGCGACATACTTGCATGACATTGATTTCGCAAGGCTGATCTTAGCGCGAAGCCTTGCAAGTCCTGCCGACGAGGTCTTCGCAGCCGAGATGTCAGAATCGCTTGATCAACGATCGAGCTGCGTAGGTGATTGACCGGGGTTGTCATTTGTCAAGTCCTGTTGTTGCTCTCCATCAGCTCACGGTCGACGACCGTGAGGAACACCCTCGTCTTCTGCCACGATCCTTCGAGACTTCAAACTGTTGGGCAGTCTTGCCATAGCACATCACAACCGCGTTGCCTCAGAACGATCGACAGACAGCGGATGATCGTCGAGCATCTCTATCCCGGCTCCATATACCGGCTGTCCTCGCTCGTATCATCACTACGGCTACCCGAACAGGCCTAGCACAAGGCCCGAAACAATGCAGGAAAGCAAGAGACACTCCCAAAGCAGTCATTCCAACTTGATCCTTCATTGCCATTACTCGATATAGTATACACGCACTCGGGCCCTGAGTCTCCGCCTCGGAGAGCTATCTAACGCATCCATCCTTTTCGGGGTATCTCATTGTCCCTTTTCTGATGATGGGAAAAGAAGCACAAGTATAATTACAATCAGCGACCGAATTCGGCCGATCCCTAATCCTGACACGAGAATCCTGCTGTCGAGCACATCCTCCCATTTCCCAATCGTGTGTAGGGTCATCCTGCATGACCCTACTCCTGTTCCTCCCGTAGACAAATCCCACGATCATCATTCTCGCAAAAGAAATATAAGCTGGTCCGCTGGCTGGCGGGACCCCCAAAACAGATAGAAACCCGCAACTCGCTGCAACGCGACAAAATAGGCCTTTGGTACTCTCGCACTCGCATCAAGCGTGAGCAATTGAAGCCGTCATCATTCGTACATGATCTCCTCTTCCTCCTCGCCTGGGGCGTCTGCCTCATCGTCTTCTTCCTCCTCGCCAGGAGCGTCTGCCTCATCATCATCGGCAATATCATGACCAGCCGCCATCTCGCTTGCAGCTTTGTCCTGTTCTTCGGTGATGCGATCCACATCTGCCAACGTGACAATATCACCTAGCTTACTTCGACCCCTCCGCAGACTGCTAGGACCCGCCGCAGGGGTCTCAGGCTTGCTTCTGCTTCTGGCAGACGATGACGTTCGAGTCCGGTCTCTAGGCCTGGAGGGACTATCTCCATTGGTCCTGTTGTCCGGCCTTCGTCGTCGAGCTGGAGTGCCATACGCGTTGCGATAGCTTGTTCGTCGCGCCGATGGACGATTTGCACGTCGTTTGACGGTTTGCGGCTGGCCAGGAATAGGAGGGAAGACTTCGAATCGATAAGGTGGGATGGGTCCTGCGGAAGTGGGTTGCGAGCCGGTCGAGTCGGAATTGGGCGTAGCTTCCCCGGATGCGAGCTGTTGAGACTTTGTACGAATGTGCATCGTAGTTGTATGGCCGTTCGGTGTCTTGCGAGGGGAGCGGCGAGAGGGCGAGTCCTTGTCCTTGTTCTTCTGCTTGTCCACGATGAAAGAGGCTTGAGGGGTGAGCGTGAGAGGAGGCGGCGTCTTCTTGCGATTTTTGGGCGAGACCTCCGGATCATCGAGCGCAGGTGGTGGGAGTTCTGTTGTCGGGGTCACAACGGCGATATCGCCGTTCGCCTGGCTCCCATCAGTAGCAGTCTCCTCTAATTTCAAGGTCTGTTTCACGCCTTCTTCTGGGTGCGCAGGCAGTTCAGCATTTTCGTCTGCCCGCGACGCTACCGTTTGGATAGGCTGATTCGTCTCCTCGCCCATGGCAAACAAGTTCGTGGGCCTACCCATAATGTACGGCGTCCAACAGAGATTGTGTGGGTTGATCTTGATCGTCGCTTTCTTCTCGTGCTTGTCGACATATTCTTGCATGTAATCGTAATCCAGCCGGAGGGCGTACGTCCCAGTGTGAGGATCACGTACCAATGCTCGAAGACCCTCAAGCGTCGAGACGATATCATCGGGAGTCATTCCAGTCTCCTTGGCGATTTGTACAACGGTGAGCTGTTTGCCAGCATTCGTTTCTTCTTCTTTGTCGCGATACCGAAGCAGCAGCTTGCACAGAACATTGCGCCAGTAAGACCGGTAGGAGACCAGGCCCATGTCAGATAATGGCTTTTCCGGTGACCCAGTTCGACCCTCAACTTGTGTCAGCAGGTAAGAAAACTCGATGAGCACTCTGCCAAAGCCGCGTCGCATGTGTACGGGCAGGACCAGAATACATGACACGTTGTTGCCTGGGTTTTGCAGCGCAGGATCTTGAGCCGTGCCCTCCAGACTTGCCTGGTTATCAGCAGCAATAACACTCTGCGCGTTCTCATCGAAAGACGTCCTAGGTTCGATCGGAGCCGCAGGTGCACCCATGCCGCGTTTCTCTTTTGAGAAGTAGCCCACGAAATGACATCCGTGTTCGTCATTCTCGGTCATAATGTAGAACAGGAAGGGTTCTACGTCGTAGTACAGCGTTTTCGACCCCAGGAAGAGCTTGGCCAGCAAGCAGAGGTTCTGACAGTACAGCGGGTTACGTCGTCCATCGACCTCGAAAAATGAAAGAGTTGTCTCTTGCTTTGTGTCTGGATTGATGATGTTGTCGCGGTAAATTTCATCGCCGGGAGGATGCCTCGCTGAGCACTTCAGTTTATGCCTCCACGCGACATAGTCCGAATTCATATATTTCAGACAGAATTCGCAGATGTAGAGATGCTCATTGCGGCTGTACTCTTCCGGATATGGCGCAGCGTGCCACGTATCAATCTCGTACTGTCCAAAATTAATGCACTTGATTTTGCTCGCGGGCGTGGCCTTTTTGGGTCGTGCAGGCGTTTCACCATTTTGTCGTGCGAGCTTTTGCTTCCATTCCTCGTCAGCCTTCTCCCTCGCAGCCTGGAAAGCGGCTCGATCGGTGTCGTCTGGGTAAGTCTTCTTTGTATCGGCTTCGGCGTCTGTGAGTATGCCGCCATAAGGCTTGCCTTGATGTTCGTCTACGTTGCGATCCTGGAAGGGAAAGAATGGGTTGTTGTACATAGTCGTCTGCACGATGGGTATCGTTGAGACACTCCCAGAGCCATCCTCTGGCTCGGCGGTAACGGTACGTCGACTATTGCGGGCTCGTCGCGCTCGGTCACGCTCGCGACGTTTCTGCTTCTTCAAGACATCCTTCTCGATCGTCTCGAATTGCGCCACGGTGACGGGAAAAGAGATGATGATACTCTTGGGGTCGTGTGAGCGATGAACGATCCTGCATCCAAGATTATCCTTCTTCTGCCTTTGTGGTCGACTAGATCGTGTCTTGGATGTCGCCTTGGCATCGTCGTCGTCAACGCTTTCAGCCTGCTCTACAACGATCTCGGGCACGTGGTCCTTGCGCTCGTCTTCGGGGGTTGTTGTCTTCGGACGCTTTCGGTTGCTGCTGCGCAGAGCATCATCTACGTCTTCGGAGGGAGTCTTGCGCTTCCTGAGCGATCTCGACCCATCCATCTCGTCGTCGGGCAGTATGAGAGTGTTGAATACTGAGTGCGATCCAGGCTTGATGCCACCGCGAGCTTGTGGCAATAGATCTCTGGCCATCTTTGGCGCGGACGATCGCCGCCGATTTGAGAGCATCTGGGGCACATCTTTGAAATCTTCCTCGAGGCCGTTGGCCACGCAGTCTTGACATCGCCAATGTGCAGCCTCTACAAGATCGTGTCAGTAGATACGCGACAGTGTGGTTTTTATATTCAGGTCTCGGTACGCACCTTGGTCGGCAGCTAGCGAGCCTGCATCTCTGGCACATTGCCGGTGGGCTGCAGGAACGGAAGTCAGCGCGTGCTCGGACCCTTGAACGTTTGATATCATTTGTTGCTTTGCCGCAATTCTTCCATCCTTTACCTCTCGAAACTCGATTTCAAGCTTCGCTCCTCTCACAACAACTTACCATTGTCACCACAAACTGCACACGCCAGATATTCCTCAAATTCTTCACCGGGATCATTCTCCTCGGTCTGCTTGCAGAAACTGCAATACTCGTCAGCGAGGTTCTAGAACACATTGTCCGCCCCGAAGCAACTTACATGCAGCGATTAGCGTCCGCGCCTTCAATCTTGGTGTCGTCGTCGTCGTCTTCCTCAGCATCGTCAGCAGCTTGCCAGCTGCCTTCGTCCGCTTGAGAGCTCTCGCTATCGGAATCATTTTCCTGGTTGCCCTCGTAGCCTTCCGATTCTTCGTCTTCTGGAGACCGTCTGGACCTTGTTCGACTGGATCGTGTCTTCACAGCACCCACGAACTCGCCTTCGTCGTCGTCATCTTCAATCTCGCCCTCGGCATCAGCTTCGGAGCCCAGATCTTCCTCTTCGATCTCGCCTTCAGCATCGGCCTCGTCATCGTACTCCAACTCCTGGTCCTCGTCAACCTCTTCTTCACCCGGCGCATCAGCGTCCTCGTCCAGTTCCATCTTCTCGGCGGCGAAGTGAGCCTTGTAGTTAACACCACGGCCGCGCACCCTGCTCGGGGTGGGGTGGGCGTGGTTGAGCACTATGGTAGCCACCTTGCCTATCGGACCGCGATTTATCCCATGTGACCTCTCCGTCTGCCTCTAGCCTTCGTGATTTTGCTTGTGCGCCTCGCTCGCGGCCTCAGTTGCGCAGCGGTCTCTGCTCCGCGGCCAGGTGTAGACCCATCCGCCAAGACTGGTATCTGAACGTGATGTCTGAGCTTCAGCACGCGTTTTCTGTTGCGGAGACGTCGTGTAGCTGATACGGATTGTGCTCGAGCTGATTCGAGCGCGTTGTCGCTGTCGTCGTCGCTGCTTTCCACCTGACTAATCCGCGCTTGCCCGCAAAGCGGTGCTGCTCTCTTTTGGCAGGCTCGATGGAGGGTGTTCTGCGGCTCGATGAAGAGTTTGAGGCGATGCGACACTGGTAGAGTGGTCGAGATGGCGTTCGATGCTGCTGTTGTCTGGAAATGCGTGTCTCAAGTTCCCACCGTTCTCCCTACGTCTGCGATCAAGCAGCTGTCCCGCGCGAGGCTCTTGCAAAAGTCGTGACACCCAGCTCCTTCTCCCTCTGCAACTGCAAGTACAGCGGTCCGATTGCGAACGAGACGTGTTCCATCAAATGACCGTAGCATCGAGTCACTGCCAGGCAGTAGTCACCTGTTCCATCAGCGGAGACAGACTCAGGGCGGAGAGGGTTGGCCCTCAGCCTTTCCTCACGCAGCCACGACATTTGGCCCCAGCCGAGCAACTCCAGCATACAACATCACCACCGACTGCAGCAGCAGCGCAGTTCCGCCATTGACCACACCACGAACGAGCGCCGCCTTCCACACCACCATGGGCGTGCCATTCGAAGCCCTTCTTCCATATGCCATCTGCCTCGGCGTACGATTGCGCTCCTCCCACTCGATCCGACTACGAATCCACTAACAACTTCCGCAGTTCTTCGGTTTGTCGGGCGCGGGTCTGAGCAAGCTGCGACACATGCAAAATGGTGGCAAGAGACAACGGCACTCGGTAGACCAATGGGATAAGCAAAGTATGCGGAGCAGAAGATATGGCACGAGGATGGACTACTGACGAGCGCGCGCAGTGATGGACCGAGACAGGCGGCTTACGGGTTTCCTGCGAGGGCAGACGGACAACGTCAAGGCACCAAAGGGCTTTGAGCTGAGCAATCCATGGAGAGTAAGTTGCGGATACATCGCACACTAGTATGCCTCTTGACTGACGATGTGCAGCTTGAACCGGGCACTGCATAGATGCAGATGTGCTGTACATTACCGGAGATACTTTAACCAAAGAACTTTCGAATCAATCACAAGACAAGCTCCTACTTGGTTCCATTCAGTACAAGACGGAGCCACTCACAAAGCCGCTCCCTTAGGCTTCATAGCATTTCCCTTGACGGTAAAGTTCTGTGCACGTTTGAGCTGGAGGTTTGTCTACAACACAGGAAGCAGCGTCCGGGGTTCCTCGAGCAGCACTACGGGAAAGATTTCTCACGATGGCATGGCCATGCAAGAAGGAGTCAAACATGCATATATTAGAAATGCAAAACGCTGACTTCGAGGTCATACTGGGACTGCCATCTCCTAGAGGCCACTTCCTGGGACGCGATGTGCGAGACATCTTACTGGTGCATAATCTCAAGATACTGTTGCCGCAAATTTGTGCTTGTGAATCGAGGATGTCGAGTTCGACGTCGCGGCGAAAAAGCGATGCTGTTGCCGGAGTGTATATTCTACTGGTTCATACGTGCGCATTGACTTTCAACGCTTGTCATGAGTATGAGCTTCTATACAGCTTCTCTAGGGAGTATCGCCATACAAGAGAAAACAAGGACACCGCGTATACGTACGACCGACACAGCTTGACCGAACTCTACCTTCGAGCGTGACCTCCCTTCTACCACAGCACGCTTGATGATTTCTTTGTTTCTCCTTGCAGATATCGCGCGCAATTCTCAGCAGCTGGAGAGAGATGTGGATGACATAACGTTGTCTACAACGAGGGCGCAGTTCTGAATGCGATCACACGACGCACAACATGCCCCAAGTGCGCCGTTGAAGTGGTCAACGTAATTCGCTACAATGGAACTAACTGCTCGCGATCGCGATTGCCCTTTTCGTTTGCAACGTCCGGAAAACGAACTCTCGATATGTGAAGCGTGTAGCCATGAAAACGCCACGATCCCAATGAAATGATGCCAAATGCCATCATTGCCATGTGATTGATGGCACATGCAGCGTTGAAAGTTTGCTGTATAAGTGCTTCTAGAATGGTAAACACACTGCCGAAGAGTATAGTCCGTCTTGTTAGACGCTGGTCAAGACCAACACTTTCGGAACTGCCTTCTATCGTGTACTACATCACGTAGAAAACATTGAAGTGCGTATGCTGAACTTGCCTTCATTTTCAAATGATGATATGTACGCTGAACGTACATTGCGAACAGCGTGAGAGGGTGCCAATTGCTCGTATTTTTGAACAGAAATACCTTGTATCGAAGTGCCCGGGCCCGACCTACTACAGATGCGCGAAATGAGGACATTGGAGACGCAGTCATGCCAGTTGCTCTCGACTCAGGATCCCAAGATAGCGCGATGAAGCTCAATCTCAGGCCATGGACCTTGCGTGCAACGGCCAGCGTCTGGACAGCAGGACCTGCATTTGGGATGATGGGACAGATATCAGGCTCGATAAAGATCACTGGCCATACGACCCTCCACTGTGAGGATTTGTGGTTCGGCCGGTGATATTCCATCTGCCCTGCACCGCGCAGCACGCTTTTGCAGAACCCGTGAGCGGTAGTGGGCGTTGGGGATCAGGCATCATCATTGCGCACCGTTGCTTTTGCAATTATGATCAAGGTTATGTGACAGCATCTGCTTCCCGGGGACCACATGTGTCATGACCGGACACCCTCAGCTCTGGCATATTTCACAGTTCGCATTGCCGATCTTCGATTGGTCGCTGGCGTGTGGGAGTGGCCGTGTTTGACCAGCGTGAAAGTGGCTCTGACTAGCAGCCCTGCCGCGTGCAAGGCCGCACTTAAATATATCACGAGTCTGCCGGCGGACGCGTGCGGACGATATTGATACGCTGAGTCGCGTGGAAAAGGGGCCGGTAGTTCCCCTGCTTGGTGCTTGTGAAAAGACGGCGGCTCTGCGCGCGAAAAACCCGCGTGAGCCTATAAGCGGTCTTCACTCGCGGCAGTGCCGGCCGGCGGTGCGCAACTCTATCGCCTCTCCGTGTTCCTGGGCCAGCGCTGCGCTGCGCGTGCTCCGCTCCTCCACGGCCGTTGAAGAAGCGGCCCTGCGTTTCCATTTTCCACTCTTTGACGCTTCTTGCTCCATTCCTTGGATATTTGCACGTTGGACTTCTACAGCGCAGGCCTGGCTGTCGGCGTTGAGCAGGTCATATCTGGGGCCGTCGAGGAAGAGCAATTGGCAATAAAGTGTGCTGCATCACCCCTGCCGCCCGCCAGCCTGGGGTGCCATCTTTGGGGGCTGCTTCTTACGTGCGCCGGCGTGCATACGAACTGCCTGACAGACACCAATTTCCAGCTGACATTCCTCGATCCTCCAGCACACCACCAGTACCACCTGGGCAACCGTCGCCGCTGCCTCATTCCTCCTCCGCCGCGCCGCCTGAACAATGCTTGATCGTGTTGCATTGTACCCAGTGTGCCTTTGAGGGATTAAGACGCGGCACAGGCATCGCACGGGCATTGGGTAGCCGAGCAGACTGTCTGGCGCCGTCGACCGACCGGAAAACGCGGAGAAAAGCACAGGATGCAGAGCAATGGTAACGGCTACCAGCACGGGCGGAAATCAGTGCCAGAGTACGAAAGCTATGACGGGAGTGGTTACGGGAGTCCTCTATCATCTGCACGCAGTTCCTACGCCACCAGACCACCGCCAGCAATGCCAGCAAGAGCACACGCCTTGAGCCAGAGCACGAACGGTGGCTACGGCGACTTCGACTTCGACTCGAGTTTCCCGGAGCCACCCAGGCTGCCATCCAGTCATACGAATGCCAATGGGAATGCGCGCAACCACTTTGAGGACATCAAGTTCGGCCTGGACAACCAGATCGCAGGCCACCACATGCAGCTGAACACGAACGTGCACGCCGAGAACCACGATGCGGTGGGGCGGCATTTGCTCTACGAGACTGCGTTGCTGGACACACAGGCTTTCGAGATTTTGGACATGGGCCAGATCGATGAACTGAAGAAAGAACATGCAAGGCTCAACTCGCGGATCGATGCTGCGAATCGCAAGCTGGTCCTGGAGATCAAAATGAAAGATGCCGCGCAGAACTTGAACAGGCTGTACTCCGCCGGCAAGAAGGATGGCAGGCCAGACACTCCGCAAAGCCCAGACAAGGACAGGCACAGCCTAATAGGTGGTAGAAAACGGACGAGCAGCAACAACAGTGCGGGAGGCCTTATCCAAGCTGAGGACGAGCTATCACAAAGCATCAAGAAAGTGGACGAGCTCAATGAGCAGATCAGGACCATGATGGAACGACGACAAGTTGTGGAGAGATCTCTACTCAGACATACTGCTGCCGTGCTGGCAGATCAGGCGAACAAGCCTTCAGAAGCCTGGCTTGCCAATGGACACCGAAACCTTGACGGCGATGACGAAGTGCTCGGACATGCGCCAGACGGGCTTGACGAGTTCGACGGCATAAGAGATATCTTGAAGGGTGCACCCGCAGCTTCGAAGAGTAGTGCAGACGTTGAGCGAATGCAAGCAGAGCATGAGCAACAAATGATCAACATGCAGAAGAGGATGCAACAGCTCAATGCACAGTTGCGAAGCGTGATCACGGACGCCAGTCAGGTGCGTGGCCAGGAACCGGAGCCAGAGCCACATATCGCTCCTTCCGGGAGCTTGGAATCATCTCTCGAGAATACGTTCGCGGTACTGGAAGCGAACATGCAGATCATGCAACAGGAACGAGAGAAGAATCAGGTGCATTATGCACGTGTGCAAGACAGTGCTTCGGAAACCCGAAATTTGGTCGAGCAGCAGCTTGAGGACGTCAACAATCAACTTCACAGCACTTTGCAGATCTCGTCGGTGATGGAGGCTCTCAAGGATCTCAAAGAGCCACCACAGGCGACAGGCCATGGGTATCAGAACCAGGTGCAGTACCTCGAGGATAGCCTGCACACCCTGCAAAAGCTCCTGCAGGAGCACAACGAGCAGCTGGAAATTGCCAAGCACGCATCGTCAGGAATTCAGGACGCCCAGTCCACTGCTGCCAAACAGGCAAAGAGAGCAGAGGAGTATGAGACAGTCGTTGCAGGGTTGTGGGACCTCTTCTCCGATGAGCACCGGTCGAGCCCAGTTGACGGAGCAAGTGGCAAAGACTTCTCTTTGCAGGCTTTCAGTTCACGCGTGCAAAATCTCATTGACGTATCCAACAGCGCGAAGGAGCAGCAAGAGATTCTTCGTCGCCAAATACAGCAACAGCGTGATCTCAATGGCAAGTCTGATATGGAAAAGGATCGGGAAATCCAAGAGCTTCAGGCTCGCTACGAAGCACTGAACAGCTCTTACGATGCCACACAGCAGGACCTGGCGAAGGCCGTGGAGAACCATCTTTTCGCCGATCAGCAGGCGCAGCAGGCGCAGACAGACATGCAGGAGGTCATGGCTCAGATTGACGAGTTGCGCAAGACCGTAGAGGCCGCCGAAGCACGAAGCAAGGCTCTTGACGAGCGACATGCTCTCATTCTTGCTGAACGGGACTCCCTTGGAGCCGAACGAGACGCCCATAAACAGAAGCTCGAAGACGTTCAACAGGAGATGCAAGATATGGAGGGCGAGCTTGTCAGGCTCACCACTGAGCTCACAATGGCGAAGGCGGAGCTGGAAGGCGCCTATGGCTCGCGCAAGGAGCGGCAGAAGGAAGCTGGTGCAAGCGAGGCAGAATTGGATGCCCTTGCTGCGCTGAAGGACCAGGAAATCGCTCAGCTCCGACGTGAGCACGCTGAGAAGACGAAGTTGCTCGAGCAGGAGTTGCAAGATATGATGACGGAGTTCCAGGAAATGACTCGCGAGTCGCTTGAATTGGAGAAGGAACGTGGTCAGCTGGAGAACCTTATTGACACGCTACGTGAACGGACAGAACAATTGGAAGGAGAATTGAGTGATCATCAAGTGCAATGGATGGGTGTCAAGTCTCCTGGCGCTGATGGCGTGGTCAAAGAAAGCACCAGTGTCATGGTGCTCCGGCAAGAATTCAAGAAGATGATGCGAGAGTCGAGAGCCGAAGGACTCCGACTACTCAGAGTATGTCTAGTCGTTATACCCTCAACTGTTTCTATGCTGACAATCGTTGCAGGCTGAGCAAGAAGAACGGCGACGACTCGAGACTGAGGTCCGAAAGACTCGTCAACTCAACTCACCTCTCGGTCGTGGCCCAGGTCGACCTGGCAGCCTCGCACATAATCGTCTTAACAGCATTGCATCATCACAGGGAGGATCATACCTTACAAACGGATCAACACCAGCCACGAGCCTCGGAAGTCCACCGGCAACCACAATGAACTTGCCTAATTCTGGGCTGCCCCCATCAAACGAGGCTCATAAGACACAGCCACAGCCACAAGCCACCTGAGGGTGACCGTCAACGGTGCCATATCCACGAAAGGCTACCAATGGATCCTCTGTACTGCTGGGCAAGTAGAGGCATTTCCTTTGCACTGCTATCAGCACATCATATATTCTGTTCCGGATCCGAGATCTGCATTTTCCTATGTGGAACGGGGCAAAGACACGACATTACCTGCTGCTTGCGAATGGACCATCTAGGAGGAATACGGCCACATTTACGAGCATTGCGAGGAGGCGCTTATTGCATGTACTTCAAAAGACCATGGGAGCAGGCGGCATATCGATGCACGTTTCACTCATTGCGTTGACTCCGCTTCCAAGCGTGGGCGACATGGGCGGTCTGGACCTCACGGCCATTTGATGCATTTCATATACGGCAGCGTTCGATGACGGCTGCATTTCGCTTGCAAGCTCAATGTGGAAATAAACATTACATTTGGTGTTGGAGGCGTATTCTGAAAATTTGGAGACGACAGACAATGACGAGACGGAAGGTCTGTATCATGTATAAATATGTGCTGAGCTGATCTAGCTAGCCTCTTCTTACTGTGTATAGAGAAAGAATATTGAGCGCGAAGCTCGGAAACTCATAAGGTGCCACACTTGCGACTGAAAGGAGAGCACTGAATTCTACTTTTCGTGTCACTGGGGAATATCTATACTTTGCACTCGACTTGCACCATCTTGACAGGATCTGCCTGTCCTTCTAGCGAGTTCTTCCTCTCTGCAACGATATCAGCCGGAATGGTCTACCAAACAAGTTGTCACCAAACAAACTCACCCCGCTCCCATTTCTCCAAATGGTCTAACTCCATCTTCTTCCCGATCAACGTCTCTCGGCTCCATGGAAATGTCCTTACGCCACAAAGGATGTTCATCGTGCCCAGAAATAGCCAATACCAGTGATACCAGGCAAGCAACTCAGGTTTCCAAATCCAAGGCAGGAAGAACGCGGAGAGGAAGAGCAAGCCACCCAAGGTTGTCAGGATGGCCGATATGATTGAAGATCTTATTGCGGAGGAATTGTCTATGCCAGAGAGGATCTCACGAAATCGTTGTAGTCTGGGGACGTCCTGTGGGTCCATGCGGCGGAGAGCTTGGTGGTGGGACAGGTCGATTAAGAAGGGGTGGAAGGGGTGGAGATTTGGGAGAATTTCGGTGAAGAATGTTTTGTACCATGGTGGGCTAGAGGGAAGAGAAAGGTCTTGCGACATGCTAGAGATAGGATGTGGTAGTGGGAAAGGCGAATGATTGAAAGTCGACGTTTGTAGGAGCTAGAGTATGCCTTGTTGGGCAGATTCGAGTAGGACCTATAAGTGTCTACTCAAATAAGCTGTCGAGTCTGCGCATCCTATGTGCCGAGATATCCGGCATGTTCGATGGCAGCTCGACAGCTCTGGTCCAATGTCATGCAATCTCAACCTTATTGGTCCTGCGTCTGCAAGACTCAGTCTCCTTTGAAATCGGAGAGTGGCGAGTGCGTGCAATTATGGAAGCGGTGATTCTCTTGTAGAACATGTCCATACCTCAGCGCCAAAATCATTGCTCTATTCCCGGAGATGGCGGGTATGGTGACGGTGACAATAGGCTGCGGAGTGAAGTGAAGCTGCCGATCCTTGGCATCTCTCCATCGCTCGGCAACGCGCGTGACGCGTGAATCCGCAAACTTAACCATCAACAAAGTACTCGAGAAATCACGCATTGTCGCAAAGCTTCTTATATGCGCCGCGATCGCTAAACGCATTGCTGGCCACGGCTCTCCGAGTGCGAAGCGAAATCCAATAAACAAGACACATCGAACCTCCAACGCGCACTGAGCGTAGCACGAACCACCTGCCGGCGCATCGACACCAGCGACAATGGCAACCTCACATCAACCATTTCCCTCTCGCCCATATACAACAGGCCTCACACGGGGCGCAGGAGGCGCACAAACACCCTACGCCTCCCAAACGCCTTTCGCAGCACCTCAGCAGAACCCAGTCTCAGGCTTTAACGCGACCGGCGCTGGCGGAGGCTTTGGCACAGCAGGACCTTCTGGCACTACACAACAACAACGCGATGCGCAACGTCTCGAGCGCGAACGACAAGAGCGTCTCGAACGGGAGAGAAGAGAAGCAGAAGAGCGTGATGCGCTAGATAGAATCAGCGAGGAACAAAGAGAAGAGATCAACGAAGCTGTAAGCAAATGCACGACAGAGAGCACGCGAAATGCATACACGTCGCTAACATTGACACTACAGTTTCAACTTTTCGACCTAGATAAGGACAACCATATCGACTACCACGAGCTGAAAGTTGCTCTCAAAGCTCTGGGCTTCGAACTTCCCAAGACCGAACTTCTTCAGATTCTCCAACAACATGGTGTACCAGCCTCATCACTCACAGGGACTCGCTCAGCAGTGCCTCCACCTGCACAACCGACTTTCTCGGGGCCATCACGATTACTGCTCTCGCATCAGGCATTTGTTAGCATAGCGGCACAGCGCGTGCTGGCTCGCGATCCAAGAGAGGAAATCGCGAGAGCGTTTGAGCTTTTCGACGCCGATGGGAAAGGGAGGATCGAACTGCAGGACTTGAGGAGAGTGGCAAGAGAGTTGGGAGAGGGGCTGCAAGAAGAAGAGTTGGCGGCAATGATTGAGGAGTTCGATGTGCGAGGTCAGGGAGGCATCACGCAGGAGGAATTTATTGGCATTTGTTTGGGCGGCTGAGCGATTGTAGAGTGCGCTCCAGTCTTGGTTAGGTTATTCTCGTTGGAGCACTCGATGTGCCATGATTCAATGGGTAAGCGACGGCGTTACGGAGCACTTCAGAGCAGACTATTGGAATGAAGAATTGTTCGATGAGCACCCTTCAATTCGTGAAGTATTTCGACTTTCGCAGCCAGGATACGTCGCGCATCCATGGTAGCATTGATGCTGCCGGAGTTCGCGACCAGCTTGGCCAACTTGCTCCTGGTCATGCGCTTCTTCTCAGATGGCTTGCGTGACTGATACCGATAGCCTGGATGGGCGATTGCGTGCTGACGCTTCTCCTCTTCAGCTCGGCTCTTGTACTCTTCTACGACATGTGGCTTCTCGGATCGCCATCTGGCAGCGGCGGCACACACTGTCGCCTGGCAGAACATAGAGCGCTCCATTGAGCGAGGAGCTTAGCATTACGCACCGCCTCCCGGACGGTGGTGACTCCTGTACGTGAAGAACAGAGGATAGAACAGCTCTAGATCCCAGTCAGTAACAGTTCAATACTAATGATTGATGATGTATGCTGAATGGGAATGGTGCTGTCAGAATCAAAGGCCCTGTCAGGGGCCATCTCGTCAACGCAGACTTTTTGACTGCTCGGCCGACCGTCGTGAGATATGATAAAGAATCATCATGGAACGTTTGTGTGCAGACGAGTGAAAGTTGCTTACCACCATCATGTCAGGTCATCCTGAGTTCGCGTTGTCGTCGTCCAATGCTTCTCTGTGACTCAAGTCAGTACATGGTGCCTTTTAGTAGATCGCAATGCATCATGCAAAGCCACAAGAGATCAGGCTTTCGCAACTTCTCGTCTGCGCCACCTGTCACAGTGGCTTGGACATATGCTTGTCATTTGGTTTTGTTGGAATCATCATGGTAACAAAGGGATAGGTTGAGCATGCTTACCATCTGATCAAGGTTCCGAGCGAGAGCGTGGTGTGGATGCAGCCTCAGACTTCGCGCGATGCGTATGAGCAAGTCAACCAAAGAATTGAGCTGTTCTGTCTCGTCAGCGGCTGCACAGAGCAAAAGTGCGAGAGATGGCAGGATGCGATGGGGAGATTGCTGTCAGTTAGGCATGAATGGTTTGGTAATGTTTGTGTCTGCATCGACAAAGCCGAATCAGACTCGTCATCAAGAGTCATCAGGAAATCTCGGGTGGGATTGGGAGGAGAGGAGATGGAGATGCCTTACCCTTGGTAAAAGACTTCAAGCTCGTTGAGACTGGTCATTGGTCAGCTGTAAGCTCGAAAGACATTCTCGAAAAGAGGCGTATGCGCGAATGTCAAGATCAGTGGACGAGGTTTTCTAGGCCTGTCACAGAATGGCGTATCGGCTCATGTATTTGTGTCGGAGCCCAGTGCCGCTTCATCAGATGACGCGTCGGGATGGAAGGCACAACTTACCATGGTAGCCTCGCCCAAGGTCAGATTTCGCCTTCATGCGCTGCTTCATCTCGGTCTTCGCCAAGGCAGAACCAGTGATAGCACAGCCGCCCTCCGCCGATTGGCAATTTCCTGCTTGCTGCAGTGCACCAATGATTTGGGTGGCCATGCCCTCACTGCAGTTGTCTGCCATTTCCAGCCTTGTCTTCTGCCCAAGCTGCTCGAGAGCCGGCAGCAGTCATGCTGGGTGTTGCATTTGGCACGGCGCGCTTTCCTCTTGTCCTCACTGCAAGGCTGGAGGTAGATTCGGAACTCCTCTGTCATGGCGTCGGTGGCCATGCCGGCGGTAGTGGATCCGATTGTTTGGGCGCGGTGAAAGGGCGATAACAAAAGGATGTGCGAACACGGTATGAGTGACGCTTTGAAGAGACTCGGTGAACACGCGGCTTCGGGTCACTGCTGCCATGTCCACGTCAGTACATGCTCTGCAACAAGTTCATGCATTGAGCAATCGTGGAGGGGGGTGTAGTCAGGATTTGAGCCATTTTCGCATCAAAGGATAATGAGTAGAAAACCCTCAGGCGGTAATTCCAATTTTTGCTAAATCATCATTCGAGAAGTCGTGCTGGTGAAGAGAGCTAACCTACCAGTTGTGACAGCATCAGGCATGGTCATGCATGCGTCTGCTTGCGGCTACTGATGCTGAAGGCGAATGGAAGTGGACCTCAGGCGGGCGTGGACAAGTCCGTGCTGGCGTGCGCGGTGGCATCGTGACGATGAGAGATTCAATGTGATCTCGGCAAAGCCTACTCCCTGTCAGTAAGAGATCGCAAAGCACTCCAGATTTCCAGCGAGAGGTGAGCGTCGTCGTTCAGACTGACGTAGCAATGTAGCTTCAATCCTCCGAAGAGGTCAGAGACTCTAGTTTGCGGTTGTGCGTGTTGTCATCAGGATGAGAGGGCAGCAAGAGGAATAGTACTTACCGAGAAGCATTAACTACTTCATGGCATGATTGGGATTGTTGCCGACAGCACTGAGAGTGCTGTGTTGCAGCGATGTCGATGTTGCAGGTGGATGAAGAGACGCGGCTGAAGTTGCTCGGTAGAGAATTTTGAGCAAAGCGAGCTTGGGTCAAGTTGCGGCTGCGGCTGCGGCTGGTTCCTTCTCTTGGCGTTGCTGCCTCAGTAGACAATTTCACCATATCAACTGAGCGTCACTCACGTATTGCAAGCATTTCTCAAACACATGACCTACCACGTCTGCGTTATCATTGCTCCGATCACTGTACGAACAAAGGAGCAGATCCTAACGTGACTGTCGCACAAACTTGACAACACTATTTTCAAGCAGAATTCGGGATCGAGCAACTCTTTCTCGTTGCGCGAGAAAGTGATACAATTACAGCTGTCTATCAATGTGTTCCAGATCCCTGGTGCTGAGAGACAGAAAGCGCAGGATCAAGTGAGCAGGATATTAGCACTGATTCGGAGCCATCTTCAAGGCACATCGACCCAGTGTCTCACACAGTGGAGCTAGTTAGTGTTACACAGCAGCAGTGGCAGCAGCTGCCTCTTTGCTCTGCTCCTCAAACGCCTTTCGGTACGCACTTGTCGCCTGCGCAAGCGCTTGCAGCGTCGGCTTGACCATAGCATCCACAGCTTTCTTTCCGCCAGCCACCGTGCTATCATAGTCAATTTTCCGGCGCTTGCCGGTTCTCTGGTAGTAGTCTTCTACTTGCTTCTTGAGCTTGCCAACCTTCTGCTCCCGCTCAACATCGGCTTGAGCGCCCACAGCATTGATGCGATCTACGCTGCGGTCGAGTGTGGATACAAGCTGCGCAAGCTCGTTGGTCTTTGAGGCGTCTCCTGATAGGAACAAGCTCCAGAAATAGTGCAAAAATTCGTTCGTAGTATTGTTTGTCATGACCAGATTGTCGTAAATTTCAGCACTCAGCCCATTCAGAGACGTCGCTTCCGGTGAATTGAAGTCACGCCGCGACTTGATCGAAGACATTATTGTCGTCGATGCAACCCCCATCGCAGCGTGCGAGCCCACCTTGGCCTTCTTCTTCCTTGCATTGCCATTCGTTTGTGCTGAAGACGCCTCATCGTCTGAATCTGAATCGTCATCTGTATGGTATCCGATGACATGATTGAGCCGGAGGGTACCCTTGACATCACTGCCAAGCTGCGTTGGCTGAAGCCCGCTGTTCATCGTTGTAAGAACTTGTCGTGGATCTTGTTTAGCGTACAGCTTCGCATCAGCAGACAGAGTATCTTTATCGCCTCCTAGGTACCGCTGTTGCTCCTTAATACTTAACCTGACCCGATTGTCTATGTCCTCATTGGCGAGATCGCGAAGTCGCAGCTGCTCAAAAGTCTCTTCGTCCAACCCAATCGGCGCGTGAGCCTCGCCATCTTCAGGCGCTACATGTGCCATCATCTTCTCCGAAAGGTTGTTCAGCACTCGCAAGATCGGCACTTTGTCTGTCGAAGTCGGACGCATATCCTGATCAGGCCTGTTTCCTTTCCGCTGACTGTGATTCTGCTCGTTGCCTTCCAGGTCCATCCAGTGTGGGATGTGCTGTATGCCGGCGGGCCCAGTCGATTCCCGGTCCAGATACTTGTCGAACCTGGCATCTCGCTTGTCATTTTGCGTGATTTTCTCTCCCTTCAGCTTCTTCAGCAGTCGGCTGCCAAAGAAACCTGTCCAGAAGTCGGTCTGGGTGAGTGGAGGCACGTTGTCGTTGTAGGCTTCCTTCACTATGGGGTACTGCTTGAAAATGAGATGGATCTGCTCTTTTGTGATCGCTAAATGCTTGACGTCCGGCTCGCCTGCCTTCTCCGCCGGCTTCACGATGAACTTGATCTCGGGCAGAACATTGTACTCTCCCTGCTTTTGAGCTTTCTCGATGGCATGGGCCCGAAGCAAATGCAATCTCGCAGACCAAAACTGCCCTGTGAATTGTGCAAGAGATACTGATTCAGGTTTGTCTTTCAGCGCCTGGTTGAATCTCTCTTGCAATGCGCGATTCGACTCGAGCAGCGAGCGCTGTAAGCTGATGTCCGACTTCAACTTCGCATCGTCATACCAGCCTTCGTCAGCTTTTGAGGATGAGACCGCCTTTGCTATGGCCATCGCAGCGCTTGCACTGCTATCTCCGCCACTAGCATCGCCTGCAGCAGCCGCTCCAGCGGCAGGCGCAACAAGCTGAGCAGCATCCTTGGCCTTGTTCGCTGCAATAGTATTCCTCAAAACTTCTGTCGTATTCTCCTGCTCCTTGCGCGCATTCTCTTTGTGGTTGAAGGTGAAGACATAGCTAGCTTCTCCGACTACAATCTTCAGCGCGATCGCTTTCGATGTGGCAGGCGTTTGTTGCAGGTTCGTGATGTCGGCGACAGGTATTGTCACCGAGGGCGGTGATGAGGGTGGCGATGCTGGACTCCAGAAGACATATTTGCGGTCTTCGGCGACAGTGAGGATGCCATCCTTCTTTTTGAAGACGGCGGTCGCGATTGTAGGAGGCATCGTTGAAGGTGCAAGCGAGGCGTGGAGAGGCGAACTTCAAGTCAGCGTCATTGCTATTGGCCAGGCACCGCCACCACAAACAT
>JAASLG010000432.1:0-24187 GCA_013365235.1 Cercospora sesami | reverse complement strand
TGTCCTGCAAAGAGAGCAATGCGTGGTTGCGGTAAGGTCGGACGGGAGTCATGCGGTCGATGCCTGGAATGAGGACGAAATGGACGAAGCCTATGATGTATCTGATGACGAAGAAACCGACGACGATTGGGGCAGCGATGCAGAAAGCGAGGAAGAAGAAGTGCCAATTCGGTGGGAGGACGAGAATGGCGAAGAAATGGACGAAGACGAGGTTGAGAACGATGACTGGGAGTCGGCCGATGAGGACAGCGAGGATTTACCCATGGAAGATGCGCAAGAGTTTCACACACCGCCAACTTCGCACTCTGCGTCGCCGGTCGACACAGCTGCGGACAAGATCAAGACGGACGCAGCACCCACCGAGCCTACGATCGAAGCTCCTCCCTCATATGCGATCCTTGATGGTGATGTTCCCCTCGACCACCGCTTTCGCAACGAGCCTACCACCTCAAATTCCTCGCATACGAAACGCACCCAAAAGGAGTACAAGATACTTCGCAACGGCTCTTCTCTCCCAGCAGGAGTTTACATCCGCTCCTGGGAATCACGTCTCGATCTCCTCCGCTGCCTGATCATCGGTCCCACAGATACCCCATACGCCAATGCTCCGTTCGTGGTCGACTTCTACCTATCCTCCGAATTCCCATCCGAACCACCTCAAGTCTACTTCCATTCCTGGCCCGCGATATCGGCTATTGGCACTCTGGGCCGCGTAAACCCCAACCTCTACGAAGACGGTAAAATCTGCCTATCACTTCTCGGAACATGGGAAGGAACAAAAGGCGAAGGCTGGAGTGCGACACGAAGCACCCTTTTACAGGTGATAGTATCGCTACTGGGTCTGGTTCTCGTCCGTGAACCGTACTACAATGAAGCGGGCTATGAAGCTCTCGTGGGAGATGAGGCAAGCAAAAGACCAAGCGCACTGTACAGCGAAAGAGTGTTTTTGCGCGCAAAAGGCTTCTTGATCACGGCTTTGACAGGCATAGACACGACACCCGGGCTGAAAGGTCTCGAAGATATCATTCGATGGACATACCTCCTGCCAAGCGGGCCGAAGCTGCTCCAAGCGACAATCGCCAATGTGAAAGAGGTGCTCGAGCGGAGTAATGGTAATGAGGAGACAGATGGGTTGACAGTCATGTCGAAAGGCGCTTGCATTCCGTTGAGAAGAGTTCTAGAGAGACTAGTTGCCTTCGATGATAAGGCAAAATCCTCACAATAGGCTGTACAAACTTTTGAACGAAGCATTGTAGCAGCTCGTCACATCAGAAATATATATTGAACTGATTCTGAGGCGGCTCAAAGAGCGACTGAAGAGCAAGCAATATTTGTGCGCGCATCACAGCTCCTCTTCCTTGACTGTATGACCATCCACACTGACCAAAGACCACTCTGTACCATCGCCAAGCACCGTATCATATGCATTTCGTTGAAGCGCCTCCTTCAGAGCATCTCCGACAAGCTCCGTGGATTGTTGCGAAGTCTGTAGTCGAGAACGTACAGGCGTTGGCGTGGACGAGGCATGAATCTGATCGCTTGAAGTCGTGCGCCGTTTATGGCTGTTGCTGGGCCTCGAAGAAATGACACTGTGGATGCAATCAGTATCAGTCTAATGGCAAGTATAGAAGTCACTTACGCCTCCGTCTCCGGGATAGACCTGGTCAGAGGGGACTGTTCCGACGAACTGCGAGGTGCATCGATGATGCCGGCGCTGCGAGCGTTCTTCTCGTGTGGCAAGATAAGTGTCCGGAGCCAAGCTTCGCTCTTGAAGATCCCCGAGACCATGGCTGATGGTCTCTTGGTGGAGGGGTCACAAGGACTCCAACTTTCCACTGACGTCGAACGAGAACGTCCTTTTGGGGTTCCTTTCGGTCGCTTGCCATGTTGTGGCATTTCCGTGTTGGAAGCGCGCTTATTCGTCTCATGCACAGTCATAGACAATACCATCCTGGGCTTGACTGGGGTCTCAGATATCTGAGTGAGCTCATCGTCCGACGCGGCAGAGTCTTGCGTTTCTCCGTCATATGCCTGAGTCTGACGCATGTTGGCACCATTCTCTTCGTGGACCTCGTTGAAATCTTGCATCATCTTTTGGTCGTGGCGAAAGTTCGGTGGGGTGCTGTACAGATGGCCAAAGAGGTAGGACATTGAATGCTCTGGGCCCCAACTGCTCTTGTCCACTGTGCAAGGATAAATATCTTTTGGCAGAAGCGCCTCCATGAAGGTACAAAGCTCTCCATAGGATGCGTGGCGTGAATACGGAAATGTGATCTGCTTTGGCAGGCTGCCGGGCCGTATTGCTGGGCGATCTGAAGTGGCAGTTGCATCGCTCTTCGAATCTGATACGCGCTTCGCCAGCACAGACACAAGTTTCTCAAGCGGCAGCTCGTCGAGGTCGTCAAGCATGTCGTCTCCAGCATCTTGCGTGGCATCCTTAGTCCCATCGCCATTCACTAGATCTGCAAGCTGGAGCTGGATCGCCGAGCCGCCCGTAGATGTAGTCGCTGTGAGCATTTGCACGACGCCGGACAACAGCTCAGGCTGCGGATGAAGCTTTTCCACGCAGAGCGACATAAGCTTCTGGAAGATGTTGCTATCATCGATCTCGAGCTCATGTTGTTGGTACAGATCTTCCCATCCTCCACCAGCGCCGAGTTCGGCCATCTCTTGGCCGTTATGTCTCGAGATGATAGGCGTGATACGCACGAAATCTGCTCGCATTAGCGAAGGCCAGTCATCAGGGCTGCAGAATAATTGGTACCATTGTTGAAAACAGTGCATCCAGTTCCACGCTCGCATGAGTGGAGACGTTGATAGCGAGTGGACAAGCAACCTTCTCGCTCTTCGTTGCCGATTCTGGTTCGAATGAGTTTGTATGCTTCGGGCGCCTTGGGTTCTGCGCCGTTGTGGAGAGAGCTGTAAAGGCCGTAGCGATAGTCGTCGACGTGTACCTGGCTGCGCAGAAATACTGAAAGAGCTTGCCAGACTTCCTCGTAGCCAAAAGTCCACGCGTCGATGTAGAACTCGGTATCAGGCGGATATCGCACAACTTTTTGTAAAAGCTCACTGATCCCTTCAGCTTTGCTGGGAAAGTGGCGGTAACGATCGCTTTTGCTTGCAAATGTTGTATCAAGGTACACAGTGTCAAGCCGTTTCTGCGGCATCACACTCCCATGACGAGCGTACGGCACCATCACTGGATTGCGAATGATTGAATTGACCCACCAGATTTCCGCGCGAATGTCTCCGGTGTAAAGTACCGCTTTGCCATCACCTTCGATCAGAAACATGCAGGCACCCACGCAATGGTTCGCGTCGAGAAGCGTGACACGTATAGAACGTCCTGGCACAAGTTCGATCTCGGTCGGGGTCTCCAAGGGAATTGGCCTGAGAATCCTTTTCAAGTGTCGGTAAGTCTGCTGACGGCTCTCGAGGATACCCTTGACAAAATTCATGCGATGAGGATATTTCTCAAGGCGGAGCAATATCTCGCGTGTCGCAGGCGAGCACCAAATGAATGGTGATCCGCATGTTTCGAGGCCCTGGAGATGGTCTGAGTGGACATGGCTCAGGAAGTAGGCAAGCGCAGGTCGGTTCTGCTGCGAAGAGCTTTGGCGGAAGTAGTCGATGCGGATGTCAGGGAACTCGGCGACGACGCCGTCGAATGTGGACATGACCGAAGCCGCTCATGGTGGCAACGCTGCTGCCGGCGATGAAGTTGTGGCGATGGATGAAAGAGAAAGACGCGTGAAGTGGACGCGAGTGGCGCAATTGACGCGACGCCATTTCGGTGCGCAGTCACGTGCAGCCTGGCTTTGTTCGGGAAGGACTTCGGATCTGCTGTGCTTCCTTCACTTTCACACCCACCTCTGCCTTAGTGCCAAATCGCGCCTAGCGTGCGCGATTTATCGTCCTCGACATGCCTTCTCTTCCAAACGGACGGCGACTCCTTGCGCCTACTGACATCTCTCCCCTCAACTCTGTGAAGCTTCACTCGCTGCACTGCGACTTACGTGCAAGGTTAAAGTCTATCCGACGACGACGATCTCTCGAGCCATGTGGCGGCCGTCGTTGAACTTCGTGTCTCTTCATTGTTAAGTACGCACTTCCCTGCCACTCCGCCAACCCTCTAACCCGCCGCTACAGATGCCTATATCCTAACCTGCACTCTTCTCGCCTTCATTATCTTCGTAGGCTACGGGAATGTCTCGGCCACAGATGCCTTCTTCTTCGCCGCCAGCTGCACTACCGAGTCCGGCTTGAATCCGTAGGTCATCGTAAGCCAGCGCTGTTCCGCCATGTCAATCGCTCATGCCTGTCCAGTGTGGATGTGAAAGCCCTCAAGCTTTACCAGCAACTCGTCCTCTACTTCTTCCCCATCATCACAAATCTGGGCTTCGTCAATATCGTCGTCGTCATCGCGAGGCTACGATGGTACAAGAAGGCGATGCGCGAGCATGGTGTGTCTTCGTCAGCGGAAGACTCCAAACGACCGCTACATCGTACTGATTCGAGGACAGTGCGATTCTCTACCTCAGCCTCGGATGGCCAGGACACCTTGCCATCCTCCAAGACTGCCACGGTCCCTCCCACGCTTGAAAAGCGTCATGATGGTCGACAAGTCCCAAGCGACCACGTGCAAGACACTTCTGAGCAAGCACCTGTTGATCCCAAAGAGTCTCGCGTTGCCACCATCCAGTGGGCGGAGGAGGTTCGTAATGCAGGCGAAGGCAAAGCACTGCGAGTGCCTGGTCCTCGCGATCGAGAAAAGGGTAAGTGTCGCCGCCTCTGGGTGCGCTGCGACCAAATACTGACAGCACCGATTCTTAGGTGCTCCTTTCGAGGAGGTCGACCTCGAGCGTAATGGTAAGAGCGAAGTCAGCAGGACATGAGCTGTACTGATTCTCGTATAGACGACGACCGTATCTCCGTGCTTGGCCGCAAGAACCGTCGTGATAGCTCTTTGCACGAGCGGATCAGCCATGCTACGACCACTGTGTCTATCGATCGCATCGCCTCGTCTCTTTTCGTGGTTGGACAGTCAGCACATATGCGAAAGACACAGTCACGCAGTCTAGCAGATACGAGGGCTGCGAACATCAGTGGAGAGCAGCGACCACCGAAATACGAACTTGAGGATCCAGACAAAATGGGTGGCATTGAGTATCGCAGCTTAAAGTTAATGCTCAAGGTGGCCGTTGGTATGATCGACTGTATGTTTCGCGCAACAACGCACCACGCTAAACTGTGCTCAGGTTACTTTGTCGGCCTACATCTTCTTGGTGTACTCTGCCTCCTACCTTGGATCTATCGTGGTCCTGCGAAGTATCAAGATTATCTCGCTGAGCAGGGCAACAACAGAGCTTGGTGGGCGATATACTCCTCGCAAACCATGATCAGCAATCTAGGCTTCACCTTGACCCCAGATTCCATGGTCCATTTCGCCGACGCGACCTGGCCATTACTTGTCATGACGTTTCTAGCATATGCCGGAAACACATGCTACCCCATTCTCCTTCGAGTTCTGATCTGGAGCATGGCCAAAATCATCCCCAAGAACAAGTCGATTCAGCAACCTCTCGCATTTCTGCTCAATCACCCTCGTCGATGCTACACACTACTCTTCCCGAGCACACCGACATGGATTCTCGGCTTCATTCTCTTCGCTCTCAACGCCATCGACATCATTCTCATCATCGTCCTTGATCTCAACAACCCAGCTGTCAACTATCTTGAGCCAGGCAACCGCTTCGTCGCTGCGCTCTTCCAATCAGCTTCCGCCCGACACACGGGCACGGCAACATTCAATCTCGCTAACGTCAGCCCCGCAGTCCAGTTCAGCTTGCTGGTCATGATGTACGTTGCCGTATATCCCATCGCAGTCAGCGTCCGTGCCAGCAACGCATACGAAGACAAGCCCGTAGCACAGTACAGTCATGAATTGGAGCTTGATGACGATGCGAACCAGTCTGGCTACCTGATGAAACACATCCGGAATCAACTCTCTTTCGACCTCTGGTACATCTTCCTCGGAACTTTCTGCATCACAGCCGCCGAAGCAGGCCGCATCGCTGACAATGCCGACCCGGCGTTCTCGGTCTTCAGCATCATGTTCGAAGTCGTGAGCGGGTACGGTAACGTAGGACTGTCATTGGGATACCCTACCAATTCTGCAAGCCTGAGCGGCGAGTTCACGATCTTTAGCAAATTGGTCATTTGTGCCATGATGATCCGGGGTCGTCATAGGGGCTTGCCGTACGCGCTGGATCGTGCAGTCATGTTGCCTGGATACGAGGAGCAAAGCCGTGATGAGAGCCAGTTGGCTGTAGGGGCGGACGGGGAAAGAAAACAGGAGTGGGAGGGGATGCCGATAAGGAAGTTCCATACACAGTAGAGCGAGTGATGCCGGTCTGGAAATCATTCATGGTTTGCAGCCTTCGAGGAACAACGTGGACGTGGTAGCGACGATGTTTCCCAACTTTTTTGCGTTCTCACTTCGGCTCTCTGTCGATACCCAGTCCTCCACGTGTTACATGCGACGTACAACGCGCAGGATACGACAAACGACAAAACACTTCCACCGCATGGAAAAAAGGACCGATATGCTCCTGCTTCCCTCACTTTCACACCCATACTCATACCCGCACCCACCTCCATCTCAGTGCATCATTCGCTATCTCACCAGCAGCTGTATATACCAGTCGGCGGAAATGAAGACCTCTGAACTTTCGGCGCGGATGTCTTGCTCGGCCTGCTTCCGGAAGCAAAGCAAATGCCAGAGGCGAGGTTCATGACGTCGCCTCCATGCGTTCCACATTGCCTGTTTACCACGGCCGAAATGAAAGCCATTGACATCTAGTTTATCATACAGGCTGACCTTACAGTGCATCATGCGTATATCAGGTCTCTTGCTGGCCATCGGCCTTCCCGCTGTTGTTCCGCAGCTCTTCGCAGGGCCAGAAGATCCTCGTGTCGAGGTAGCGCTCATTCTTGATGTTCCAACAAACGGCGTCTCAACGACTCCAGACGGACGTCTGTTTCTGGTCCTAGCTCGTGTCGATGGCTCTCAAGGTCCGGTGGTGGTTGAATACGATCGTGCGACGAACACTTCCACCCCTTATCCCAACGAAGAGTGGAATTCCTACAGCGAAGGAGCCGATCCAGCGACTCACTTTGTCCGCATCAATTCACAACGCATCGGTCCTGATGGGCACCTTTACATCGTTGACGTTGGAAGCCCTTCATTTGGCGCGCCGGTCATCTTTCCCGATGGGCCGAAACTCATTCAGGTCGATGTGAGCACAAATGAAGTCAATCGGATCTTCTGGATGGGCAATGTCACGCGCTCGAATTCGCTGCTCGACGATGTGCGATTCAACCTTGCTGCCGGCAAAGCATATCTTACGGATGCGGGCTCTCCGGGCTTGATCGTACTGGATCTAGCAAGTGGACTCTCCAGACGGGTGCTCGAGTCTGTGCCCGGGATCACTGAAGGCGCCACGCCCGTCTCAGCCGAAGGCCACTACCTCACTTCACCAGAAGGAAAGCTACAATAATACACGCTGACCACCTTGAGATCTCTCCAGATGGTCAGTGGTTCTACTTTCAACCAGCTAATGGAGGCCTCAGCCGAGTCGAAACCAAGTATCTCGACCAGGCCTTCTTCAACACGTCCCTTACAGGGAACAATGGCCTTGCTGCCTATGCCGAGCCAGTTGCTCTGACACCTTCTACTGGTGGTACTGCTATTGACAGCAACGGTGTCATCTACGTTTCCGATACCGATGAGCAGAGAATCATCACAGTGTCCACGGATGGGACGAAGAGCGTGCTCGTCCAAGATCCTAGGCTTCTATGGGTTGATGCGATGTGGATCACATCTGATGGCAAACTTTGGATGCCTGCGGCACAACTTAACAGAGGAATCCCGTTCGGTAATGGGCAAAGCAATGTCACCAAGCCAGTCTTTACATATACGATAGATATTGGAGTTGGTCCGCCAGCGAATGATCATGCTTGAATGAGCTTTAGGCGTAAGATTTGTATGGACTGGAGCGTATGTATGAGGTAATCTTTCGAACATATATACTCTAAGAGCGAGGGTATTTTGAGTTTTGTAGCAACGCCTTCCACCTTTCCACGACAGTCGAACCGCCCGCGACGTAATCTACGTAGAATGTTTGCCAATTATCTGAAGCCATCCACTTTGCTATCGTCCCTTGCGTACGGCCAAAGTCAAGTACCTATTATACGACATCAGCAAACTTGAACAGTTTTCTCCCAAAGCTAGACAAGACTCTTGACATACATCTTGACGTGCTTTCAAAAGCTCCTGCAGACTTCCAAATAAAATCGACGCAGAACCAGGTAGAGCAGCCGCAGCGGTATCTTCCAAACCCAAGCGGAATGGCGCAAAGACCTTGGTGTCGAGAACCTCTTGACCTAGAAACTCCAATTAACGTCCAAAATTTCAATCTTCTAGGGACTGCCACTAGATCGCTTGCAGGAGACTAGCGAGAACAACTTACTATAACCTTCAACCAGGACTTCCACCAGGGACAACAGCCTCTGCATCATTCCCACAAATGATTCTAATTTCTGATGCAATTTCTCCATATCCTCCGTCGCCCTCGGGAATGGTTCCGAGTCTTTCCAGAAGGGGTACAAATACCGACACGCTGCCCATGCTTGGCCTGCATGACAGGCGTGAGTGTATCGTTCCCATGTGCCTTCATACCAATCTCTCGTGAAATCGAAGTTCAAGTCGTTTTGAGTGTCCCATTGGAGGTGGTTCCCGAAGCCCATTTTGACGTCTGGAGATCCGGGATTGGCTCCACCGATGCTTTCTTCGAAATTGGTATTGCATTGATGATCGCACCAAGATACGAAATCGGGAGAGAGAGGTTCGCCGCGACGGGCTGTTCCAAAATCAATCAAGTCAGAATGAAGCTGCCTTCAAGTGCAAGTTCTGCGCTTACCTCTCTCTTTGTGATTTGTAGGATCGTTCCATCCGTTGCTCCTGATTTTATCCTGCTGGTTCCATTGACAGTTATTCTGACACGATTCTGGATCCCCTAGTTTGCGTATCATATCGTCCAGATCTCTCTCCTTGCCGAGAATGACTTCTCGATATCCACGCATGCGAGGATATGTCTTATCTCGCCAGTGGATCCATTTCGGGTTCTCCGTCACCTCTCTCAAGCGCTTCGCTACCATGTTCATGAGAGCCAGAGGGCCGTCTCCTGGAACGCGTGTCTCCATGGGTGCCCAAACGCCTTTCATGACAGTTTCGGTTTGGACGAGCCAGGAATAGTTTTCTTGAAGACTCATGTAGATGTCCACAGAAGCTTGACTTATATCACTTTCGTACTGTCCGACCTCCATGTCTGGGCGCAAAATATATCTTGGTCTGACAAGAAGCACATCGTCTGCTGGTTTCCACTCTACGGCAGCTTTCTCTGCAGCTTGGTCCTTGTCGACAGCGTCTTTCAGCTTCACATAGTTCGCGTTCCACACGTCCTTCGAATCTTCCAGTGAATTCAACGGAGCTGTTCACCACATAGTGTTAGCTTGCATCTACTGATACAGAGGAACGGAACTTATGACTGACGAAGTGGCTTGAATTGATCCTCCAGGCGGTCGAGCCAATCTTGCAAGTACCTCTGACTAGCAATGAAGTCTTGCGAAACGAGCAATGGACTCTCACCCTCCTCACGATAATAGCCATTTGTCTGATCAATGACCTTCCACTTGTCGAGGAAGTTCTGTTGATCGGGAGTACCATCTGCTGGCAGTGCGTTACTGGTCTGGTCTGCGTAAGTCTTGAGAGCCTTTTTCGCCAGTCTCACAATTTCAATGGCGGGGTTCGACATTGCTGTAGATTGTTCTGATGCGATAACAGCTCAGATGCGTTCTCTCTTGGCGCCAATCTCACATCCAAACAATGCTGACTGCTCTCTCTGTAATTCCTGGGGGTGCAAAGAGAGTAGGACATTCGTTTGTCTGCGAGACCAAGCCGCATGATAACGCCGCCGAGCAGTAGCTACAGATCCGTCGACTGGCACTGCTTACGGCCAATGTACGCTACACAAACGCCTCGCTTGAGCGCTCTGGGGTCCCAAAGCTGCACCTCTCAAGCTCAATGATTGGCGTGACAAACCGATACCATATTCTTAATGCCGTAGTGAACGCCGTGAGGCGTTGAGCTGTTTCACGTTTCAGCCAGCCATGAGCGAACATGAGGAGTGAGTTTAGGCCTAGATGTTCAGCTCCGGCGAATATCGTACCCACTCGCGGTTCTGAGTTCGAGAGCTCATGAAGAGGTCAAGTGGGGGTACTGCAGAACTAAAGATTCAGCTAATCACAGAGCTTGGAGCATGGCACTTGTGCCCTCTTGTGGCTTCTCGTGTATGAATCTATGCATTGTTCAGCCAGCCACATCGCATGGCAAATAGACTAGGCCCTGTTCCGGCCGAAGAGCTTCGTTAATGAGCAGTGCTGTCCGTACATTAGCACAAGCTCTCTACTTTACTGCAAGGGGACAGGATTCTCCTGATTCTGTTGTACAGCCTGGAGACATGGCAATGTGCGATGTGCTTGGATCGAAGCATGTAGGTGTTCTGTTCATCAGATGTGGTCTGTCCCGAAACGAGGGCTAAATCCAGTCGCGCAGCTGCATATCAGGAACCAGACATTATCTTTTGATGAGGTCTTCGCATCCTTGAAGAAATTCCGCGACGGTGGAAAAGACATCTCGCGCATCAGTATCTACTGCGATCAGCTCGACTGCACCAGTAATGCTACCGGCGACGAGAAAGATGGGAGGCTGGCAGTATACAATGTGGGATTCAAGCTCACTCATCTGTTCATCTACGCTCGATCATTCTTGACCTTCAGCCCAATCGACAGCCTAAGAATAGCAGACAGTTTTGGATTGACAATTTCGCTGTACTTCGACACTTGCAATCCTACCGTCGTCCTACAGCTTTGCGGGGACCAGAGGCTTGGAGTGTGCTGGCAAGGCGACATGATGATGGTTCTGGAATATCAAGGGAAGTGGAAACCGGAAATCCTGCAAGAAGACGGCGAAGCTCGCTTGCAGGCCACAGGTGTGCTTGGACTTAAAGCGTATGAAGCTCGTTGCCAGAGCGCTGGACGTGAGATCCGGTGTCGAGGTCCGACCACACCTCCAATCGTCAGGCTTTTGCGAAATGTACCACCGCTAGAGTTAGACGCTGGATCTTCACCGCAGCGTCTATCTTTGCCGACTCTCGGGTGTGTTACTTACACCAAGTTGTGTTCGATTGTAGCTGACGTTGAGCAGGAGCCTGCCCATCACATTGCGCATGATTTTCGACTTGGCAGTAAGACAGACAACGACAGATTCTAGACTGTCGACTTCTGCTGGCGAGATTGCCAACAGCGAAATCATCTCGCGATTAAGGTTCGTCGTGACGTGTTGTAGGAAATCGGCGACACACGTGAGCCTCGTTGACGCTGCAAAGCGCTTGTTAAGAAGTCTCCACCCCGCGTCGAACTATTCGGTGCACTCCAAAGGCGTGGAAAGTACCAGACTTCAAGTCCCTTGGCCGGGGCCCGCGAGCTGCTTGGAATCTCTGAAAACCGCTTTGGCCTTGGTCGAGACTGTGGAAGCAGACAATCGAGACCTTGCACTGACCTCACACATCGATGAAGCGCTTGAGGCTGCTGTGCGTAACATTCAGAACAACATCAAAGATCTGCAGGAGGTCGTCACGAAGCAATTCAATCAGATCCAGCAAAGCCTGGAGACAGCAACGAACACCGTCATCAAAGCAATCGCCGAGACAGTACCCAGTGAAAAGGACCTCGAAGGCCTGCAGGCTGATGCCAAAGATGCCAGAAGTAAAGCTGCAAAAAGCGAAGCAGCCATGGAGAACATGCAGACTCAAGTCCAAGCGGCAAGTGTGAGGCTTGACAAGGGAATCAAGAAGTACCAGGAGGAGGCCGAGAAGAAGTTCATCGTCGATTGTGTTTTGTCTGCGATTGAGATCACTGCGAGTCTTGCGGTTACTGTCGCGACTGCCGGAGCAGGTGGTCCGGCTACAGCAGAGATGGCCGCCAAAGCAGCGAAAGGCATTGACGACTTTGTGACGACTTTTGTCAAGCTCAAAGCAGCGCTTAAATCCATATTTGAGCTGGTGGGGAAGATGGCCCCCAAGTTGTACGGGAGCATTAGTAGATATGCCGGGGCAGCAGGAGATCCGGATCTATGGCAGCGGGATTCAAAAGACGCGGTCAAGAAGGCAACGGAACTGGTGAAGAAGTCCCAGGCTATCATGCCAGCATCCAGCGTAGAAAGTCTTGATTACATTGGTCTACTAGGCGAGTGGGAGCAATTCAGGGTCGAAATCGACGACTTCTTCGCTGAAACGCAGAGACAGCTTGGGGCAGACACGGTCGATGGTTTATCGGAGTATCGTGTAGCGTTGCGCAAGCTGTGTGTCACTGGTCAGACTGTGCTGCAAGCGCGTAGACTCGCGGAGGATCGCGAAGTCGAGTATCAGCGTACATGCGTTGAAGCAGCAGTTCTCAAGGCACGCCAGGAGCGTATCAACCAGAGTCAAGTCGCGCTGAAGGAGATGCCGGTTTCGCAATGGGTTGAACGTGCGCCCGAAAGGTTCAGCCTCTTCAAAGAAAGCAACGAACAAGTTCGACTTCATCTTGCGGAGCGGCTCGAACGAACACGCAATAGCGCACTGATCAAGCTCTACGATTACTGTGCTGCGGTCATGTACGATGGCTGTCTTGCTCGATTTCCGTCTGTGGAGTTTCACAACAACATGTCGCTAAGCGATATGAGGGCTGCGCAGACTGCTATTGGGCAAGCCGAGACCGATGCTCGACTTGGTTTTGAATCGACAGGTCCAACAATCGTGCTGAACAGCGATAATGACACTGCTAATTTCGGAGCTGGCTGGCAGGCACGACTGCTGGACTCGAGGCGGCTGTCATTCAGTGTCGATATGAGCAAGCTGAGCAATCAGCACTTCTTCCATGTGCGACTTGAGTCGTTCAAGTGAGTCTTTGTAGAAGCTCCGGACCGATGTCTGAACTAACTGCGCGATAGATTATCGCTAGAAGGTGCGCAGGCTCGGCCACAAGCGGCGCCCGAAATATGGTATGGTATATCGATGGGCCCCCAGATCGCAGATCGCAACATCCAAGGCGACGAGCTCAGGTATATGATAGAACCCTACTATCGGCAAGTCAAGCTCACCCAGAGTGGGACCGCCATGGAAGGCTTCGACAGTTGGAGCGAGAGCAATATGTATCCTATGCGTCCTGCTGTCTTCTGTCGAGGTGTGGTCGATTTCGACGAGGACCAATTGGCTATGTTGGATCTTTCCAGATTGAAGAGTTGTACATTGACTTTTGCAAGCAAGGCAATGGCCAAGAAGTGAGGGTCCCGCGCGTTGTTGGATTGCATGTATGTATCCAGCTGAACTGCAAGTTCATATTCGCGTTAACCGGAAGACCCGCGTCTGGAAGGACTCCGACAACTGCGCTTCAGGCGTAAGTTTTGTATCATCCGGAGCATGTGGACGAGCTTTTCCCGGCAGTGTATGCAGCGAAAACTGATCAAAACCACCTTGATGTCGGAGCGAACAGGTATTTAGACATATTGACACCTCTCCTTTCTCAAAGTCTCGCATTTTCTTAGTTCAGCCGCATCGGCTGCCAAGCGAAGCGTTGCGCCGACGAAGAACTGCCGAATGTCAAGGACAACTCCAGCACCATCACTCCACACATGAACCCAACACCGCAATCATCATCATCAGCTGCATCAGCGACAGGAGCAGATGACGTCCAGCATTCGATGGAGCAATCATCTACCGGCCTCCACTCCGCTTGCTGCATGCCGCCAGCTCGCCTGTTATCCACCTCACTATGACGTTCACCCTTCTTGACGCTGTACGAGAGGCGAGATGATTCGCAAAAGGTATATACGCCAAATTGGCACTTCTGTAGGTCCTCTGTTCCAAGTTTCATCTTCGCCATATCCTTCATCAGCAATCGCGTATCATCATGGCTCTCTCCCAAGCAGCAGGCAAGCTCGAGCAGGCTATCGGCCACGGCGACAATGCCACGACTATTCAGAACGTCACAAACCCAGGACTGGACCGCGAGAAGTATGGCGACCCATCAGAGAAGATGTCTGCTCTGATCTGGAACGGCAAGAATACTGTCGAAATAAGTGAGCAGCGCAGAAGGTCTTTGTCATTGGGATTTGACTAACAAGTTGCAGCCGAATGTCCAAAGCCAAAGATCCTCGAATCGAGAGACGTTATTCTCAAGGTCACTGGGTCAACAGTCTGCGGCTCCGACCTCCACCTCCTCCACGGAAGCGTCGTCGAATTGCAAAAGGGGGACATTCTTGGACACGAGTTCTGCGGAATTGTCGATGAGATGGGCTCTGCAGTCAAGGGACTAAAGAAGGGCGACAGAGTGGTAGCGTCTTTCCAGATCGCTTGTGGAGAGTGCTACTTTTGTCAGCAAAAGATGTCTTCACAATGCGAGAAGACCAACAGCAACACGATTGAGAACGCCATGTACGGAGGCCGCACGGCTGGCATGTTCGGATACAGCCACTTTACTGGAGGCTTCGCTGGTGGTCAGGCGGAATACACTCGTGTGCCTTACGGCGATGTCAATCTTCTCAAGATCCCAGACGACGTCCCAGACGAGAAGGCCCTGTACCTGTCAGACGTCATTGCCACCAGCTGGAACTGCGTGGTCGACACCGTGGTCTACGAGGGCGATATTGTCGCAGTCTGGGGAGCTGGTCCAATTGGTCAGATGGCAGCAGAATTCGCTTTCATGAGGGGTGCACGGAGAGTCATTGTCATTGACAGCAACTGGAGACTGGACTTCATCAAGGAGAAGTACCCTAAGGTTGAGACTGTCGACTACACACAACTCAAAGAGACCAAGGGAGGTGTCGTGGCCAAGCTGAAGGAGATGTGCGACGGCCGTGGTCCAGACGCTGCTCTCGAGTGTGTGGCTGGCGAGTACCCGAAGGGCTGGGTGCACGCTGCTGAGCTCGCTCTGGGACTGGAGACTGACACAAGCGAGATCTTGAACGAGATGATCGAGAGTGTTAGGAACTTCGGTCGCGTGGGTATCACTGGTGTGTATGTTGGCTACACCAACCACTTCAACATCGGCAGTCTGATGGAGCGCGGCATTCGCTTCATCGGTAACGGTCAAGCGCCGGTCCACCGATACTGGGAAGACCTTCTGAAGAAGATCCAAGCTGGCGAGATCGACCCTCTGAAGATGGTCACACATCGTGTGCGCGTGGAAGATCTCGACCAGGTCTACTACAAATTCGACAAGAAGGAGGACAACATGCAGAAGGTATATGTCGAGACCAGGTTCTCTGCACCGGCATGTGCTGGGTCGCCATCCCTGACGAGATACACCGATCGCCCGTTAAGGACATAGCTGTAGAAGTAGAATAGAACTTTACGAGACCCATGAAATGGAAGACTGCACAGAGCACTTAAGCCGAATCACGAGCGTAGTAGCCAAGAAGGAGCCTTTCCGTTTTTGGTCGCTGTCGCCGCGGACGAATTCGTGCCGAGAAGCTGCGAAGTGGAAACTTGCTCATTCACGCTTCTCGATTTTGCCCCAGCGGAACTTGACAAGACAAAGAACTTTGCTGTAGACGTGCAAGGCAGGTATTGACCTCACTTTCGTACTGTCGCTTTCTATTAGTCCTCGCGAATTGTAGAAGACGAATCTCTCACATTCCAGTCGCCACTTTCGGACACCAACGGGTCGCATCAAGAACTCGCTACACGCATGCCTGGACGCCGGACAGTGTGAAGAGACTCTTATCACTGGACTGCTCTGGCTGTGCTCGCCAACATGGATCCGCAACCAGGCCTCTGGAGGCGACATGGCGGCCACGCCGAGGGAACCGAAATGGACATGTCAATGGACATGGGCTCTGCATCATCATCAGAGCCTCTCTCAGCAGAAGGCGTGGACTTTTCCAATCGAACTCAAGCAAGCGCTTTCCTGGAAGACTTGCTCGACGACACATACCTCAAGATCGACGGTGCAAATCATGCAAAGTATTTCTGGTACGGAATTGTCGTCTTCATTGGCGTAGCAATGCTCTTCAAACTTATGCGGTGGCTCACGTTGCAGAAACGCCTGCGAGAAGCTGCGAGGCGTAAAGTTGATCCATCGAGGCCGAAACACACTCCGTTGACGTGGTTTGCGACTATCACTGCGATGGGACGAGAAATGTCTTATTACCAATTTACACCGTTTCGGGGAGCTGGCTTCAAGATTTCGCCTGTCGGCACAGTCATTCTGGTCCTCGCGTATCTGGTATTCGTGCTGGCGCTTGAGTTCGTCGACAATGACGTTGAAGGAGCTCAGTACTGGCAAGCACTTGGAGTGCGTGCTGGCTGGCTTGCTGTAGCACAAACTCCACTTCTCATCTTGTTGGTCAACAAGAATAGCGTGATTGGCACCTTGACTGGAACATCTTGGGAGCGTCTCAATGTCCTCCATCGATGGTCTGCCAGGATTATGCTTCTCCTCGCAGTCTTCCATTTCGCTTTCCAGAGCACTGGCTGGCAGGAATTTGGGCTGATGCAGCTGGAATGGCAGACTGATGACTGCCCAACTACTGGCATGGCAGCTCTGGCACTGCTGCTATGGATGAACTTCAGCACAATAGTTCCGCTCCGAGAGCTCTCCTACGAGTTCTTCGTGGCTCAGCATATCATCACATTCTTCGGCTTCATCGTCGCGATCATGCTGCACTTGCCGAGCACTGCACTTTCAAGTCGGGTATACATCTATATCCCAATCGGACTTTACCTACTCGATCGTATCCTCAGATTCTTGATGGTCGCCTGGAACAACTTGCGCGTCAGTCGAGCTTCAATGGTTCAAATGGAAGGCGGAGTCACAAAGCTGCGAATTTCTACTCGGACGATCAAAAGCTGGCGCCCCGGTTCACATGTGCTACTGTCGATGCCAAAGTTTGGCTTTATGCAAAGTCACCCTGCTACCATCTTGTCAACACCAGAGTCGCATGATGGTGACTTGGTGTTCCTGCTCAAAGGCCACGGAGGCTTCACAAAGAAGATCTATCACGGAGCCAACACATCATCCGAAGCCCTTATCTCAGAAAAGAAAGACAACAGCGACGTCGAACGCAATGCTCAAATCGCCAATGCAACCCATGTCGCGATCATCGACGGCCCATACGGAGGCACACAGTCCGACCTCGCTGCGTTCGATTCTGTGCTGCTCTTATCAGGCTCCACAGGCATAACGTTCAACCTCTCAATCCTGCAACACCTCGCCGAACGAGCCACAACGCAAGGAAAGAGACTCCCAATCCGACGTGTCCACCTCGTCTGGTGCGTCAAAAGTAGCTCCTCCGCTCGCTGGGTAAACAAAGAAATCAGCACCGCATACGAAAAGCTCCGCGCTCAAGGAATAAACGTCCAAATCAGCATCTACGTCACTTGCGCGGACCAATTCACCGACCAGAGCACCACTCTCGCACCCAAAGAATGTGGCTGCGAATGCGATAAATCCAAAGGACCTTGTTGCTGCGTCATCGTCGACGAAGAAGAGGAAGGCGAAGAGGTCGTCAAACAAGACGAAATCACACCTGCAAAGTCCACCCCCAAGACCGAAACAAAACTGTCCTCGCCGTCTTTGGAGCAACTACTTCCAGATCAGACCCTTCTCGGCATCCGACTGCCGTTTCTCAGCTGCGCAACATTCTATTCTGGTCGGCCAGACGTCGATCGATTGGTCTCAATACTCCTCGATGGCGCTTACGGGGAGTCAGCGATCTCAGTTTGCGGTCCACTGGGCTTGACGTCGACTGTAAGGAATACACTGGTCCGTCAAAGTGACGCAAGGGCGATACATAAAGGAACAGGAGCCCAAGGGTGCTATTTGCACGTTGAGAGCTTCTCATAGATCGAGACCTCTGCTTACGCATGAATGGAATTTCGAAACGCCAATACCAATGCCAATCCTCCATATCGTAATCTCGATGTTCTGTGCGCCCATGTTCGCGTCCGTGATACGCTCATGCTGTGGTCCCGATATCCATTCGCTATCATAAGTTCATGTACTTCATCCACAAGTTCGGTGCCACGCTCCAGAGGCGTGTTCTGTACTCCATAAGCCAAACTCCAAACCAAATGCCGCCAACCAGCGTAAATGACAGCGAAGTAAAGTCGTGCTCTAGATCCTCTTTCTCAGAGCCCAATCTCAATCATGCATACGAATCCCCAAAAGAATGTCAAAACTAAGCAAGCGCCATATGCGGGTATCCTTCAATCCAACAAAAGAATAGTGCGTGCTCTTCAAACGTCTACTGCCACCGCTGGTCTCTGAACTTCGCAGAGCGGCGCATCATGCGCTTACTGCTGCCTCCGCACTGCGAGCCGATGGAGTCGGTAGGATAGTAGACTCTCGGCTGGCCAGCGCTCATTGGAACGGCCAGAGTCCCATTGCTCGAGACAGTGAGGTCGGAGCAAGTCAACAGCTCGGTGACTTGAGTGCCAGCGTCATATCCAGAGTCGAGGTTCAGTGTATAGTCCGAGCCAGTCGAGCTGAGCTGAGAAAGGATCGTGACCATCTTGCCCTTTCGCATAGCAATGGTATCACCATCGGTATAGAAGTGGTAGTTCTGGAACGTCAGATAGCTCGAATCATCTGCTTGCGCATTCTTGCGAGCTGCATTGCATGCCTTCGTCGCCTGGTACAGCTCTCCGTCGGTGGGGTATCCAGAAAGCCAGATCGCCTCACGGTTAAACGGAGTACTCTGCCCGCCGTATGCTTGATAGTGGAGCTCCTGGCCTTGGTAAATGACAGGGATGCCATCGACCAGCATGGTGCCAACAAGCACATTCTTGGCAAGCGCCATATCAGGGTTAAGCGCTCCAATTCTTGGCTGATCGTGGTTCTCGCTGAAGGATCCCAGAAGTGACGTGTCTCGGTATGCACCAGCTTTGACCCTGTCAATCATTTCGGCCAGCGAGGAGATGTCGCCGCCTTGGACGAAAGCGCCGCGAAGAGGGAAGTAGCTGTGACTGTTGTTAGCGAACGAGCCTCTCGCAGCTGTACGTATGACCTACTACGCGTAGTTGAAAACGCCGTCCATATATCCCTGGTAGCGAGCAACAAAATCTGGGTCGTTCATGTACACCTCGCCAAGCGCGTAGACTCCTGCGGCGTCGAGGAAAGAAGGCCAGAATCCAGTGTTGACCTCCATAACCGAGTCAATTCGAAGACCATCGATGGAGTAGTCCGAGATGAGTCTGCTGATCCAGGCGTTCCAGATGTTTTGGACGTCTGAATCTTCAGTTCTGAGATCTGGCAGGGGAACATTGGTGGAGCCCATCCAACACTGCTCGGTATTCGTCTGTCCAAGGTTTTAGTAAATACATGAAACACATGGGCAGGTTTTCAACGTTTCAAAGACATACCATATTGTCTTGGCTGTAGTTATTGACGCAATACGGGTGGAAGTAGTCCTCGTTGTTGAACTGCGGGAATTGACTGTAATCAATGGTGTCTGGAGCGCCAATCCAAGCTAGATGGTTCACTACGATGTCGACCATCAAGAACTAGTGAGTCGATCAGTACTGTACATTCTTTCAGCTCGAGCGGTGACGATTGCATACCATGTTCCGAGAGTGGAGCTCTGCGGAAAGAGCTCGCAAGTCATTTGCTGTCCCAAAGTGCTCATTCACTTCATCGATGTCGTCTTGCCAGTAGCCATGGTACGCAGAGCCATCAATGCTTTGGCCTTCAACTTGGTGGGTTACCGGCGAGATCCAGACAGCATCGAAACCTAAGTCCTGGATGTAGTCGAGCCGATTGATCAAACCTGCCCAAGTGCCGCCGCAATAGTCAGCGGCACCAGTGTCACAAGACGCGGTGGTCGAGCCATCGGTGCGAGCGAATCGGTCAGTAAAGACTTGGTAGATCGATCGTCCTCGCCATGCGTCGCCATTGGCAGCGAAGGCGACTTGACATAGAGCCAAGACCAGCAGGGCGACAATGCTCGTGGTAGTCATATTGTCGAGATTTGTGAATGACAAGTTGCGCAAGTCCTCGAGGTTGAGTCCGAGTATCAGTTTATGTCTGTGCTGTGTTCCACTATAATGTAGCTGTGTGTGTTTGAGAATGTGTAAGTACCAACGTATAAGGTCGCAGAAGCTATGGGGTATAAGGTAAGTGGAGTAGGTCACAGGTCATGCGGGCGCTAGCGGCTTTCCAGCTGAAGAGCCGCGATGAATATGACAATAGGACTGGATCATCAATGGTGAATAATGCAAATGGCACAGGCAGGTTTTATGCTTCGACGCTCGCAGCTGCACGCTTCATTTTCGCATCATTCACCATTTCCATCTCCTTCAGCCGGGCTCACATGTGTATGCGCATGGCATCGTCACAAGGCATTAATTCATATTCGTCAGCCGGCGCCAATGCCCGGAATGGCAACATGTACTGGTCGTGAAGGAGCGGCCGTGATGCGCACCAAGCACGGCACGCAGGGACTGGGATTGTTGTGACCAGACAGCAGACAACGAGGTGCTGGTGCCAATAGAAGGGCGACTACGCGCTAGAAGGGCATCCAAGCGGAGGTGTAGCTTCTTTTCCTGTAGCCTCGGGCTCGGACGGGGATCAGCTGTCGGCTGGTCACCTGCATGCAAGATGTAGGATGTCGATCTGTGGTCTGGAGATGGAGCGCCGCTGTCGTAGGTTGCGCAGTGCCGCAGCATCTTGCCAATGATCGAAGCTCCACCGGAGATGGGGAGGAGGAGGGGGTCGCATGCGCCGAACCGATGGCTGATATGGCCGATGCTGACGGAGAACTACTGGAGGAGGACTTGCAGAGAGGGCTCTGGCTGCTCACGAATGGCGGGCCGAAAGGATCTGAAGATCGGTCAAGCGGTTACAGTAGCTTCTGCCACATGCTTTGTCCATCTCTCCCCACGAGCATCCTCGCGTACATGTAAGGACAGCTTCTTGCGCTGGCGCAGGCCGAACAGTCGGGCCGCAGCGGAGTGCCAACGAGGCAGCGGAAAGGCTTCACAAGCGGCTGCGCGCGCCAGTCGCAGCTCTCGGTTGAGCGTGTCGGCGGGCATTTGGGTGGCGGGCAGTGGTGGTATAGCGAATGTCTGGCCAGCTGACATCAAAGCGTGAAGTTGTGCGTGTGGAGCCGCGCTTCTTTCAGCCGAGTTTCAGCAAACCAGGATGTTTCACGTAGGTTGCTTCGGCGCTTGCGCTGCGGCTGCATACACGCTTCCACGCATTTCGACGGGTAGGGCAAGACATCTCACATCTGGCCACCATTCCATTGTTCACGCGACACTCGTCGTCAGCGTCAGGAACGAACTTCTACGTACCCTCAGGCACCAGGCACTGAGTTCAGGCACGAGCCCGGCCTGCGACGGTCCGCGATGCTTGACCACGGATGGCTTCGAACAGAGTTCTTACACATCTCACCGCAGCCCAGCTACAAGCCTACACATCCTTCAACGTGTCTCTGTCGTCAGCAACGCACAGCCTGCATGAAGAGAGCTCAGATGTCAGCTTGACGACGGCTCAAGAGAGCCGCACGACCTCCACCTAGCTTGTGGAAGCCTCGCCGGCTCCGATTCTCCTCAAATGACAGCTCATACTCCCGCTCCTCCTCTGGATCGTCACTGCATCAGCTCGCATGACCCATTTTGCCAGCCTCAGCTCGGCACACCCTACCTGCAGAAACAGTCCTCCACACCCATAAGAAGGAAAAAGTCACCAGCCGTGTCGTGCAGCCGATCGCCGGCGCCAAACGAGGTGGGGCTATCAAAAGCCAAGGATACCACTCACGCTTCTACACGCGCGAGATCGTGGGGAAAAGCTGATCATGCCACGTTCTGTGGTCGATAGGAAATTCATGCCACCCCAATAGTCGGTTACACGCGTAGTCACTCGCCTAGTCAACACCATCTTGGCACTCGCCTGTTCAAAATGAGGAAGGACGGCTGTGACCACACCTACCTACCAAAATCGTATAGCTCACTCACACCAAGCGGTCAGCAGCCAAAACCTCCCGAACCACAAAACCACGAGCCGTTCGTGCCTTACACGCATCGGCACTCGTCATCCAAGACAATCCTCGTCCAACGGCTCCATCATCAAATGTCGACAAGTATTTCTTCCGATATGTGGTCAGCACCTTGAATACCGAATGTCCGCCAACGAGAGTTCACGGGTACCTCGCAAGAGGATGCTACAGCAGAGCACATGTCTCAATGTATACCTCCGAAAGGAACACCAGCAGCCCGCCAACGACAGCTCACGCGTCCCTTTTGTACTGCCTCCACACCGGTTGTAGCAAACGACGGTGGCGACGGGAGGAGCAGCATGAATGCAGAGCTTCAAGCGACAACGATGACGCCGTCCGTAAATTGTCAGCCTATAATCCAATCTTTCCCTCACATCTACATGCAACCTTTTCATTCGTCTCCCAGCTAGCTAGTATGCATTCCTCCAGACCCTTGCAATCCCACATGAAAATTGAAGAACCCAAACTTCTACCACGAGCGAGCGAGCGGCATCGTTTACTGCCTCACCTCATTCGTGCAACATAATGATGCAGTAATACCTAAACGCCCCGTTGCGCTTGTACTCCGCCTCACGCGCATGCGGCTGCTGTACTGCTCGTGCGCGCAGAAAAAAAAGAAAGAAACCATAGGCTTGCAAGTACGTTTGAGAGACGCGCGAATTTGTGCAGTTCGCGTCGTACATCGGACGTGATGGCAAACCAGAAATTAGGGAACAGTAGACCGTGATGGAGTCAGCGCTTTGGGCGCCTGGCTTCATTTGGCAGGTGCGATTTGCAATGGCAAACACGCGAATGGCGGCAGCGCAGCAAAGCGGTGACGTAAATATGGTCCTTGAATGCGACTAAGAGCATTTCTGGATGGGCGGTGCCGTGGAAGTAGCCAGCCATTTCAAACCTCATAGCAATTGTGAGGTGCAAGACCATGCAGGCGAACATGTGCTTGGAGCTGTGCAACGAGCCTCGGGTTCTCCGCTTTTGCCAGCTTCTGCTGCGGCAGACGAGCATGTGCCGCATACAGCTGGAAGCTTGAACGAATTGATCCGGAGATGTGGGGAGGCGATGGTTGTGAAGATGTCTCCGAGGTCTTTCCGTGTCGCTCCCATCCAGTTCTGACCGAGAGCTTCGCAGCAGCCGTGATCCATCTTGGTGCCACACTTGCACTCTGCGCGCGATGCCGAGCCATCAAAAGCCAACAGAATGTGTGGTGGAAGTGGACAAACAACGCCGTGCCCGTGTCGAGCAAGCTGTGGCAAAAACATGGCTGTGACGTCCCAGAAGCGGTGCAACGGCGGCATCGGGCATTCAATGAGCTGCGTAGCCTGGGGCTACTCTCCTATAAGAGTCGCTTCGATCGCTGCCGGACGTTTCAGGTCTGCTGCGCGATGAGCTGCCTGGCGCTTGTCGGATGGGGAGATTTACCTGTGGTTGCACATAATTGGCGCTGGTGGTGCGCACGGGAAACGGTCGACCCGTGCCATTGGAAGCGGAAATTGGGATATCGCCTGACGTGGGCGTCTGTTCATTTACGCTCGAATGAGAACTTTGGCTTGGTGTATCCTCACCACGCAGCAGTGCTCGCGTGGAAGGCGACAATTGCGGCGCAAGGTGGCTTCTCCTGTTGTGTCTCTCCATCATGCTGACCGCCCATGCTTCCAGGTCCACGGGCGTACGTTTTGCTGCTTGCAGAAACGGGTCGGTGTCGTACAGCTCCTGTGGTGTTGGTCGTTCTTCCGGCACTTTCATCAGGCACTTGGCGATGACGTCTTCCAGGATCTGAGGGAATGCCTCACTCTTGGGCAGCTTTGGAGCAGGCTCAAGGACGATTTGTTGCAAGAGATCCAGAATACCCTGAGGCCCGCTTGCCTCTTCATCTCCATCGTCAGCTGAAGACGTGAAAGGGAATTTCCCAATCGCGAGCTCCATGAGCGTCAAGCCAACACTCCACACGTCGCTCTTGACCGAGTATGGGCTACCCTGGATACGTTCTGGCGCCATGTAAGTTCCAGTCCCGACAAATGTATCTGCTACACT
>JAASLG010000431.1:0-25994 GCA_013365235.1 Cercospora sesami | reverse complement strand
GACGCAGAGTCGTTCATGCGCTGCGCTGCGCGTGCCGCTCGCGCTCGAGCGTGGGGATCCAGTGAGACCGACCAGCGAGAGCCTTCACGCGCGTGTTCCTGTTCCTGGTCCTGTCCTGTCGACGGCCCATAAGGTTTGTTCGCTAGCGAGGTACATCCAAGAGATCCCAACCCCATCTTTTTTCGCGACCAAGCCGCGCAGCACACTGTCGCTCGTGTGAGAGAGGAGCTTATCACGCAGCCCGCGCGCTCTGACACCACCGCTCCCGACGACTTCCGGCGGGCATCGTCACCGGAGGTTTGACGATTGCAGCCAGGACCATACCGCAGCAGCGCAGCGCAGCACTTCGTCAGGCATCCGCAACGTCCAGCGCGCGAGGGCGTCAGCCGTCCGTCTGGATCGGCGGCCGCCAACGACGAATGCGCCTCAGATTCTCTCGCGCAGATCTGCGTTAGGCGCTTTTGGGCCTGCGACCAACCTTGCCGCCCCACCAGCCAGTACATGGTCCCCTCCACCAGCGCTGCGCTGCTGCGTCCGCCGTGCGTCGGACCAGCCTCTGCGACGTCCAGTCTGCCTCTGCTTTTCTCCCCTCCCCGCCCATGCTTTCTGTGCCTGCACTCGAACGTCAGATCGTGTGGCGGGCATCCCGGGCGTGCTGCAGTCGGGCGCAGTCTGTTTCAAACCGTACCTTATCAATCGTCAGCGTCTAGCCGCGCCCGCCTGCACACTATTCTCATCTCATCGCTCTTCTGCGCCTTCCCGCACGCTCTGCATGTTCACGACTGACGACGACACGCCTGCTCCGGAGCTCTTCCGCTCGAGTCCCTCCCTCACGCCCGTTGGTCCAACGCGTATGCATCCTCAATTGCGCACGATCCCAGCCTTACGCACTCGGCTCGTGCCCACCATCCTGGGACACACGCTCATCATATCACCGCTGCACGTATAGCGACCGCGCGGGCACATGACGAGTGAGGGAAGCAGCCTGGCGACGATCGGCTGAGACGACCCTCATTCCTTTTGCACCCGAGCGACGTCTTCGAAGTTGCACAACTGCGGTGGTCAGCTGTCCAGCAGTCATCGCCGTCCGCTGCCACGCAAATGGCCTCTTTTTCTGCCGTGAATACTGGTCTGCCTACTTCTGAGGCTGCCCCAGTTGCCAGAGTGCCCACGCCGTCGACTCCAAAGCCCGCCTCGAGCGCGCCCGAACGACCGCCCCCGCCGATCAAGGCCGACGAATCGTGTCCCAACACGCCCACCAAGGACAACTTCGCAGGCGTTGCCGGGCAGAAATCACTTCCAGATGGAGCGGCAAAGGCACCTGGGACTCCGGACCGCACGGAAGCGACAGGCGCTGTGAAGAGAAGCGCTTCGCACATGGAGGATGTGGAGATGGGTGATGCAGATGCGGGAGAGAACATTGCCGAAGACGATGGGTCGGACGACGAAAGTGTGGACGGAGATGGCCAGAGGTCATCGAAAAAGAAGAAGGGGCAACGATTCTTCTGCACCGACTTTCCTCCATGTCAGCTCAGCTTTACACGAAGTGAGCACTTGGCTCGACATATACGGTAGATCGCAAGCGTCATCGATATAGGCACAAGTAGAGACTGACCACGTTTGCAGGAAACATACCGGAGAACGACCTTTCCAGTGCCACTGCTCGCGTCGCTTCTCTCGTCTGGACAATCTTCGCCAGCATGCGCAGACAGTGCATGTGAATGAAGAGATTCCAGCTGAGTCGCTTGCGGCCACAAGCACTAGGTTTCAACGACAGATCCGCACAGACCGAGTCCGTCCCCCAAACAGTCGTTCGCGCGCCTCGACGCTTGGAAGTTCCGGAGGTGGCAGCCATTCGCGAGGCCATGGCCGCAATCTGTCGACATCCAGTATTGGGTCGACGACTTCGAGCCTCGCTGGAGATGACGACTACCGTCGACGACCGCAGCCTTTAGCCATGGCAAGCAACGATGGCGCTGCTCGGGCTCGCCTTTCGCTTGAGACGTACAACACGCTCAACGGAACCCCTGGCCAACAATACATTTACTACAACCAGTCTCCCACTGGGTACAGTACCCCCACTACAGCAGCGTACTCGACTGGCGGGCAGAGTCCTCGCTTTCAGTCCGGCATGCCCTCGCCTTCTGGCTCGACGTTCTCAAGGAACTCCTTCTACAACGGCTCTCGGCACAGCAGGAGGCTCTCTGTGCCATCGGCGGCGAACCCATATCAGACGCCCGGCATGCCTTACAATCAACCGCCATATTTCAGCCCGCTGCCCTCCGGAACGTCTGCAAACTTCTCCCAAAATAGCAGCGTGTTCGCCAGCCCAACAAGCTCAGTGTTCTCTCATGGGCGACGCGAGTCCGAAAGTGAGATGGAGTACAGGCGGCGTACCTGGCATCCCAGCACGAATTCGCAGTACGCTCAACGACCAGCCACGAGCGGTCTGACGTATCACCAGACGCCCGACGAACCGCGACCAGCATTTACCCAGCACCAAGCAGCAAGTCAGATGACAAGGCTGCCAGGCATTGAAAGTTTCGATCACGCTCCGCCACCAGGAGTACGACCACCCCCACCGGCTGATACGGTCATGTCCGACGCATCGCCAAGGCCGATGAGCTCAGGAAGGGAACTGCAGCAGGGACTGACCAGGCTGGACATCACTGCCGCGAATGCACCTGTCGAGGGACAATGGCAGGCACATCAATTGCCGCCACCGCACCAACAGGGCTTCCATCAACAAGCGCCTCCACCTCATCTCGCCCCATATGGTCAAGCGAAGCATGTATCGATGCCTGAGCCACCGGTCACCCCTCGTAGGAACAAACGCAATGCTTGGTATGGTGGGCCGATCACACCTGGGCAGCCTGCACCGGCGCAGCCTTACATGATTCATCGGCCATCGCCAGAGGATTCTGGCAGCAGTGACGGAGTGCCGACTCCTTCCACCTCTCAGGTGAATGAGTACCACCCTGTCATTGTCAATCCTAGTGGGACGGCAGAATACCCACCGCCAGGCACAGCTATTACCACTGATGACCAGCAGAAGGTATACTACAGTGCTCCAAGCGGGCATACGCAACACAAGTCCGACCGTGTGCGCATGGACTCCGGCTATCAAACTTATAACTCTCAGGAGCCACAGCAACCCCACCAAACTTATGCGCTGCAATCTGGCCATGACCCACGATTTGCGCAGCAGCAGTACGCTCCGCAGCCGAACAACGATATGTCCAAGCTGGACGCGCTCGTCGCTGTCGCCACGAGCGAGGGAACTCGTGCCACTGAGCATAGGCCTTAATGGGCGAGACAAAACCACTCACCTAGACTGCCGACACCGTTTCCTTTTTACCACTTTAACGACTGATGACGAAGACACGACTTTTTTCTTGGCAACGCTGAACACGAAACGACCGCACGAACATTTCTACTTTCCCGAGCGTTTTGCAGCACGGAAATGCATGGAGGATCGAGGCCCTGGATTATGGGGAATCTTGCTTGACTCTTCAACGATGGCATGGATCATGTGGATTGGAAAGGAAGATACCCACGGACGACCATTTTCCAACGAAGCTGCGCAGCATATTCATTTACTATTTATTATTTGATTTAGACAATGTTTCCGCCGAACCATGATGCGACTCGTTTTTGTTGAGATTGGAGGTCATTTGATTCTGCTTGATACCTCTTCCTACTTTCGCCTTGCGCAGAAGCTTTCTTTTTGGGACTTGGATGTTGTGGTTAGCGATGAGTGTGACAACTCAAGGTCTTAAGGATGTTGTGTTGTAACCTCTTTCTATGCAGCAATATCATCAATGATCTCCCCCTTCAGTCTCTACTGTTCCGGCCCATGTGAGAGCCATGATATATATTCCGCCCCGGAGAAGCCTTGCAAATGAGGGACTTGTAGATCTCTGGGCCCTGATAGTCCCCAGTTCAACTCAAGAGCAGAGAAATTGTGCCTTCCAGGAGCGATAGGTGTCTAGGTGCTTCTAGCAATTAGGCCTATCACATGATGTCGTGACAGAGGTCATCTTGGCGTGATCGCTAGCGTGTTTGTCGACGCGTCTGCCTCGACCGCGAGTGGCGACTTCCAGGCGATCTTTCTTCCACACACGCATTATGTTTCGCACAACACTACCGATATGATCGTTGACAAGGAGAACGTACCGCCGCTGGTGGCAAAGAACCGGACGAGGCTGTATGGCGGTACACCACAAACAGCCGATCGCTTGATCAAGCCGTTCAAATGTCCTGGCTCCAACACGCCTACGCGAGCGTCCGAGAAACCCGCGCGCAAGCGTCGAAAGGTCGACTATGGCGGCGCCGACAACAGCGCAGAGGATGGTGAGAAACCATACACCAACGAGGATCGCCTCGCGCTTGCGACACGCGATGTCAATCGCTTTCCTGTGTTCAAGCCCAAGGACAAGGAGACCATGTTCCGTGCGAAGTTCTCGGTGCCATTGAAGAACAAGGACTCTGCTGGATGGAACCCATCGCGCCCACCGCCACTACTAGGACTACGACAAGGTACCGTCTTTGTCGCAAAGCCACTTCACGATCCCAGTGGGGAATTTGCGATTGTGCTGTTCGATCCTACCGTGGATGGCAAGCCGCAGCCGAAGATAGCGGAAGATGTAGAGGAGACGAAACAGAGCGAAGAGGAGCCAGAGGAAATACCCAAGCTCGATGAGCCTATAATGCACAAGAGCTTGGCTGAGATTCTGGGAATCAAGAAGCAGGTTGTGGAGGAAAGGCCGAAGGTGCCTGTTGTCATCGATCCACGGCTAGCGAAAGTGCTGCGGCCACACCAAGTCGAGGGCGTCAAGTTCCTGTACAAATGCACGACAGGTTTGATTGACCCAAGCGCGGAAGGCTGCATCATGGCAGATGAGATGGGGCTCGGCAAGACACTACAATGCATCACACTGATGTGGACACTGCTGAAGCAGTCACCAGACGCCGGCAAAAGTACCATTCAGAAATGCATCATTGCATGTCCGTCCAGTTTGGTTCGGAATTGGGCCAACGAACTTGTCAAATGGCTTGGAGAAGGCGCGATTGTGCCATTTGCGGTCGACGGCAAGGCGTCCAAGGAAGAAATGACACAGCAAATGCGTGCTTGGGCTATGGCTACAGGCCGTGCAGTCGTCCGTCCAGTGCTCATCGTCTCGTACGAAACACTACGCTTGTACGTGGATGAGCTGCGTAATGCGCCCATTGGTCTGATGCTGTGCGACGAAGGCCATCGACTCAAGAACAGCGAGAGTCAGACATACGAGGCGCTCAATGGGCTCAACGTCAAGAAGCGAGTCATCCTCTCGGGCACGCCGATCCAGAACGATCTATCGGAATACTTCTCTCTGCTGAACTTCGCCAATCCAGGCTATCTGGGAACGCAACAAGAGTTTCGCAAGCAATTTGAAATTCCTATCCTCCGTGGGCGCGACGCAGATGGAACGGATGCCGATCGCCAGAAGGGCGACGAAAGGCTGAAGGAGCTTCTCACGCTCGTCAACAAATTCATCATCCGACGCACGAACGACATTCTCTCCAAGTATCTGCCAGTCAAATATGAGCACGTCGTGTTCTGCAACCTTGCGCCCTTCCAGCTGGATCTGTACAATTACTTCATCAAGTCTCCGGAGATCCAAAGTCTGCTACGAGGAAAGGGCAGTCAGCCGCTGAAGGCAATTGGACTTCTGAAGAAGCTCTGCAATCATCCCGACCTTCTTGACCTGCCCAATGACCTGCCCGGCTCGGAGCATTACTTCCCGGAGGACTTCGTGCCCAAAGACCTTCGTGGCAGAGATCGAGAAGTCAAGCCGTACTACTCCGGCAAGATGCAAGTGCTCGACCGAATGCTCGCTCGGATTCGTTCAGACAGCAATGACAAGATTGTTCTCATTTCCAATTACACGCAAACGCTGGACGTCTTCGAAAAGCTGTGCCGCAATCGCGCGTATGGTTGTCTGAGACTGGATGGTACCATGAACGTCAACAAGCGGCAGAAGCTTGTGGACAAATTTAACGACCCGAATGGAGACGAGTTTGTCTTCCTGTTATCCTCAAAAGCCGGAGGCTGTGGGCTCAACCTCATCGGCGCGAACAGACTGATCCTCTTCGATCCGGACTGGAATCCAGCTGCAGATCAGCAGGCTCTTGCTCGTGTTTGGCGTGATGGGCAGAAGAAAGACTGCTTTGTGTACCGATTCATGGCTACGGGAACGATCGAGGAGAAGATCTTCCAGCGTCAATCGCACAAGCAGGCGCTGTCGTCGTGCGTGGTTGACTCTGCTGAAGACGTAGAACGGCATTTCAGTCTGGACTCTCTACGAGAGCTGTTCCAATACCGCCCCGGCACGACGAGCGACACGCATGACACGTTCAAGTGCAAGCGGTGCAAGGAAGGTCGGCAATACATCAAGGCTCCTGCCATGCTGTACGGTGATACGAGCACGTGGAACCATTTCATCAACGAAGGTGAGAGTGGGGCGATGAGCCGGATACAGGATCTGTTGCTTCGGCAAGAGTGTGCGGAAAAGGATGTCAGCGCAGTGTTTCAGTACATCAGTCATTGAGCTGATTGATGAAGAGTATTGTTTTCGAGCAGCGCAAAGGCGTACGAGATGCGGATACCGCAATGAATTATGACCTATTAGTACAGCTAGAAGTGCAGTTGCCGAGCGTTCCATGTAGACAGTCTGTCACTATTCGGAGCATTTGCCCACAATTGGGCAGTCCACGTCGTTTCTCGCATCTCGTCGTATCGCCTTCGTAACGCAAAGACGCGAAGTCTATGCACCGTGGCTCCAGGGTGTGCGGATGGTAGTGAGGCGATTGGCCGTGAAGTGGACTGCTCGTACTCGTACCTGAACATCAGCTAGCGCGTTGTCCAAGAGCTCCAGTCGTTCGCAATACCGTAGGACCTCGCGATGTGCGAGACGAGGATGCGAACGCACGTGGAATCCTATGACACGTGGAGAAAAGGCTAATTGGATGCTCCAGGTTGGACGCAGGGCTGACATGGACGCGAGAGGGAAGATACGAGCTGGAAACGAGGTGGAGAAACTGAGGGTGTTAGTGAGCAGCGCTCGGCGTGTGGAAGCTGGATTGGCAACCTGTGGAGGGCGCGGAGAGCGCGGGAGGAAGCAGTCGCGAAAACGCTGGCAAGGAGTGCAGCGAGAGGTTTTGACATATCGTGTCATTCTGGAGAGTGGCTAAATAGTAATTACTATTTTACTATTACTATTTTACTAGTACTACTTTACTATCACTATTTGGGACATCGAGTAGCGCTGTGATGGATCCAGCCAATGAAAGCAGGTGAACCCCGGGATGACGACTTTCACTTCATCTTTCGTTCTTGAACGTTCATCCGCATACGAAAAGATGTCCATCAACGGCAGCACAATGTCCCTCCGCACCATACTTCGCATGCCGCCCGCGCTCCGTCCGCTCCTCCTGCAGCAAGCACGATGTCCGCTACAGCGATCACATTACCACTCCTACGAGCATCCAGAACCACCGCCATACCCCGAACCCGCCAACTCCATTCTTGCCTCCGCCCTCGCCCACGTCCCCGCCAAAGGCTTCACCACTGAAGCTCTCACCCTTGGAGCCAAAGATCAAGGCTACTTAGACATCACAGCCAGCAATCTGTTCCGCCAAGGCCAATTCGAGCTCATCCAATACTACCTCACTACCCAACGCCTCGGCCTGAAAGACTACATACAATTTCCCGACCCGGCAACCTCACAACACAAACCCCCAGGAACAGGTCAAAAAGTCCGCTCCCTCGTCCTCGCGCGCCTCCAACGCAACGTCGACACGCAGATACTGCCTCACTGGTCTCAAGCTCTGGGCCACATGTCCCTCGCAGAGAACATTCCAGCCTCGTTGAAAGAACTTGGTCTTCTGAGTGATGAGATTTGGTTTTTGGCGGGAGACAAGAGCGTGAATTCTTCGTGGTATACGAAACGTGCGAGTCTGAGTGCGGTGTATGCTGCGACTGAGATGTTTCAGACGAAAGATCAGAGTACGGAGTTCAAAGATACGGAAGAGTTTTTGTATCGGAGGCTAGAAGAGGTGAGGACTGTGGGAGGGTTTGTTGGAGGGTTTAGTCAGTGGGCGGGATTCCAGGCGGGGGCGGTGGTGAATTTGTTGAGGAGTAACGGGGTGAGGGTGTGAGGGTGGACAATGAGGTGATGAGTCTGCCTTGGTGAACAACCGAATCCCTTTGGTGGGGGATCGAAAGATGTCAGAGTTTCCTCGATATGTTCAAGGGAGATCTGAAAAATGGAGTGCATGTCATATCGGTCCAGGACGGAATGTCGTCTCGGCCCTCTCCATCTTCGGACCGGCAATCTTGAGGCAGTAACCTCCGCAAGACTTGCTCGCAGCGACTGCATTGTCCGTATGGCATTTCTCATGGATCTGGTTCAGGTGGGCGTACGAAGCACTAGGATTCGTGGGAAAGAGGCCTGACATCGACCGGACAACGCGCGCTGCACCTTCACAGACCTCTTAGGTTCCAAGCACAGAGAGTTGAGGCTTTTCGCCATGGCTTACATCGACGGACAGCTGCTTCACTTGCCACGTCTTGCAGCTTATTCCAGATTCCTGACGGAGACGAATGCATATGAAGTTAAAAGTGATGCTGTGTCACAAGCGCGTAGACCGTGTGCACATGTCTATGTGCCAGCCTCATCTCACTCACTTCGCTCTGGGCCACTATCCAGCTCCAAGTTCAGAATGTCCGACCAGCTTCATGAGACCTCCTGTCAACTTCATTGTTCCTTTGTCTCAGGACACCACCACTTCTCTAGCACGCGATGGCTTACTTTCTTCGCCATTCCTTCGACTACAATGCCTGTAAAGAGGACGAATTGCGCAAATTCATCAAAGACCGAACAAAAAAAGATGCTGCCGCACGGACGTCCAAAGACGAGCTTGTAGTGCAGCTTCAAGGCCTTGACAGGGAGGCGAAGTTCCCATTTCGTAAGTCAAATCTCGTCTCAACGAACACCGAGGCACGAAAAGGCTGTTCGACATACTATGCTTCAAGCAGAAGGATGAGACATACGGGCGTTTGCAGGGCTGACTTGCCGCAGAAAGCTTGCCACCAGAACTTCGCAAATGGGTCTACGAAGACCTCGTCTTCCACCCGAACATACTTCTCGCCTCCAGTTCTACCTACAAGGAAGCAGAGCCTGTGCTCGCCAGGCAGTCCCTTGTCACTACGATATGCATCGACAACATACTGGATCCCACCTCTTTGCACCACCGGCCTGCCGTCAGTATCGATGGTAGTCAATGGGCAACTCTACCGACCGGTGCTCTGCTCTTCACTCCCAATATTCTCAAATGCCTGGCCTTGCCGCAGGAGATCGCCTCCAGAGCCTATGTCCTTGTCGAGCTCAAATGTGGCGACAGCTACGAGTGCAGCCTTGCGCTGTATCATCTTGCGTCGATCCTGGGTGGAAGCAGGGTGGATGTATGCATTCGCGCCGACTACCATACTACCGCCTCATCCTCTTTCTGGTGTCTAGCCAGACTGGGCCAGCGGACCCAATTGAAGCTTGTGGGATTTCGTGCTGCTATGAGGCAGAATCTGCAACGCGAAATGACAAGCTCTCAATCCGGAACAAAGCTTTTCGAATGTATGCGCCTCATGAAGGAGCTTGAACATACTGTAGAGCTGGCAAAGCGAGCCGGGTTGTCTGCGTTTCCCATCTATGGCCTTCTCCACAGCACACGTCTCTTGTGTGCTCGGGGCAATTTGATCTTCACCCAGCAGGCAGACGAGCAGCTAGGCACTTCTCTCGAACAAATACAGCGCGACGTCGATCGGAGCTCATACGCTCAAGTGAAGAGCCGAGCGCTGGCAATTCTTGCAGGCAAGCAAGCAGACTGAGCACAAATTGGTGGCCGAAGCAAAAGAGGCTTGAGGGCCGGTCAGCAACGCAAGTTTCTGGTATATACATATCGAAGGAGCGCACCGATTTGTGGTCTAAATGGCATAGCGCCGTTTCGAACACCGCATGCCGCTTTGCTTCCCAAGAACCGAGCATCTACCGGCCCAGCGAGACTTTGCTTACTCGCATGAGTCGGAGTGATGCGCGATCGCTCAATCTCCTAAGACGAAGCAATGATTGCTGCCGAAAATGAGACCATGTTGAGCAGCTCGCCGAAATCAATGGATATTAAGAATAGACAAACTTCTTCTCAAACAAAGAATAGATCCTAGACACAAAAGCTTTGTCGCCGACTTCACCTCAATCACGTTCCCGTGTACTATCGTATTGGGTGGGTACAAAGGCTTCCAACAGTGACGTTCATCGGAGTGAACGGTGTCCATTCACTGTCATTTTCAAGGTGAATGGCTCTTTCCGAACACGCATCGCATACTTATATGCCTCTTTTCTCTTTACTTATACGACATCCCTAAAAATCACATACAGCAACTATGGCGTACTTCCACGACCGCCTCGGCCACAACCGCCCCGACTACAACACCTGTTCCACGGACGAGCTGCGCTCGTTCATCGAGAACCGAACCAAGCAGGACTCAGACGAAATGGCGAAACACCAGCTCGTAGCGAAGCTAAAAGCGCTCGACGATAACCTGAATTTCCCTTTCATGTCTCTGCCTAAAGACATCCGTCTCATCATCTACGACGAACTCGCCTTCCACCCAAACATACTCGCTACGAGTAGAAGCATAAACGAGGAGGCGAAGCCCATCCTCGACGGACAGCACACAGTGACCACTTTGCGCATCGCGAACAGACGAACACCGCCTGAGCGGCAGAACTACCTGGCCCGGGCCTCAGAGTCTGCCATAAGTGTCAACGACGGCCCATGGATCCATTTTGTCAATCGATACCCAACGATTGATGAAATGGAAGATCAGCTTGCGCTCTGGCCGTCGGAAGTGGAGGAAGCACGACAGCTGGACATCGAGGTCGACTGCACCCATCCGGACCTGTATCAAATGTCGAAAGTTGTGTACTACCTCGCAACACTGCTAAGCAACTCACCCAGCCATATTCGCATACGCGTTCATATGCCGCCGCCTCCTCCTTCTCCACCGCGTTCGAAGCGCAACAAGGCTCCAAAGACTCTGAAAGAAATGCCGGAGGAACTCGTGCGCGATATGTTCTGGCCCCTGCTCCGGATTTGTCCAAACAACGAATTGGTCCTCGAAGGTTTTCCAAGAAAGTCAGAAGAGGCCTTTGGGGAGGGCATCAGTCGCCAGGAATCGCCATACACTACAGCATTCATCCGCTACAAGGCCTTCATGCACCGTGTTTCCGAACTCATTGATTTGGCCAAGGAAGCAGGCATCCTCTGGCAGTGTGCACTCTTCTTCTCTGCTTTGAAGAGAGCAAACGAAACTGCTCACTACCTTATGTCCAGATGCACTACGCAGCCAAGTCTTGAGGATGAATGGCATCACAACCTTCGGCTGCTCGAAAAAGAGATCCTCGCAGAGGGGCGCTTTGATAGGATTCAGGCAGCGGCTCTAGAGATATTGGAGGCGAGGAAGCTCGGAGAGAAAGTGGAAGGCTTGAAGTTAGAATGAGTAGTCTCTCATCCCGTCGGATTCCTACCTTCGAGATCGGAAGCTTCTGGGAGAGCATTCGCTCAGCTTAAGCTCCAAACAGTAAACTCCTAGCTCCGCGGACTGTTTTTGTGGACTACCTGCGAACGAGCTTGCACCCTTGCAGAGAAAGTATTCTCCGCATACCCAGTCATGACGCGAGGTGTGAGCGCCACGGTCTCTTGCTTGTACCAATCAGCGATTGCTCTTAAAGTAACATGAATAATCGTTTGCCCTGGCTTTCAGAAATGCTTCTTCCTCTTCTCGCTTGAGTGGCGCAAGCTATGTCTCAAATAGCCGTATCCTCTTTGTTAATGCTTGATGATATGCAAGACGAAGAACATTGGGATCTTGTCCGCATTAGCTGTGTTCGCGGTCCTTTGCTGCCCAAAGGTCTAGCTCTATTGAGCTGTGAGCAGTCTCCAGTATTTATGCTCTCGTAACAAATGATTGGCCATGTAGTCTGGTCGGAGATCTCTTTCATGTCAAATTCATCTCCCTCTTGGAGCGTTTTTCCCACGCTCCGCGAGGATTCTCTCAGCATTGTCCTTGATTTGCGTAAGCTCAACTCGCGAATGGACACACAGCAGCTGCCAGCAATGTTGCTACCGGAGCCGCACTTCCGATCCGAGGCTTGTGCGTATCCTCTGTCATCACTACTTGAAGCCAGTCTACAGAAGAACCTCGAGTCGATCACTGTTGAAGTTCCCGAGGGCTCGATTCGGTCCCGACCTTCTTTGTGCTGGCCGCTCTTCAGCATTGGTAACGTTACGATCGCCTTCTCGAACATCAAAGCGGACATGGTCCAAGAGCTGATGGGCACATGGAAAGAGAACCCTGCATCGCTGGTGCTAGCCTCCTGATGTACAGTGCAAGCCGAAGCTGAGACGCTGCTGGCTTTGTTCAAAGCAGCAGAGTTGACACCGAAAGGCGGGAGGACTATTGAGACACAGCTCCAGGCCTTTGACCGTGGTGGAGCAATGGTCGGTCCGGTGGCGATGGCAAGGCTGGTCCGCTGAGCGGAGGCCTCGCACACGTCAAGAGATGGCTTAATCAAGAGAGCATACAGAAAGCCAAAGTTTAGGCGGTGGATCAATTACAGCGTGAAGGACGCGCAGTCCTGGATGCTGTCTCCGCCTTCATAGTCGCGAAGGTGTGGCCTCACAGGTCCGGATGGGTCCAGCAGGTTTAGATGCACCTTTGTCGCGGCATACCGCAGGCTATGCGGACGCGCTGCGAATTTGCTCTAGCTTGGGCAGACGGGGCGCTTAGTCTTGGAAGAGTGAAAACACTGCGAATGGCAGGACACGGCTCTTGTTCCAGCTACCCAAGGCTGCAGGGGAAGAATCTGTTCGGTTAGACACTGTCGGAAGAATCGATGCTATAGAATGAAAAGGATGAGAGGGATATCTTCGTCCGTTGTGACATTGATGCAGAACGAAATTGTATCGGAGACGAGCAGCGCATTGCACAAGACATGATATAGGTTGTACTCGCAGAGGAGCGCGCTGCCTACTAATCATAAAGGTCAATGCGAACAGAACGATCCTGACCAGGTGCGATGCGTCCGATGCTGACACGTTAACCACTCAAGCGGGTACATCCGCTAGCGTACCAAAGTGTGTGGCCAATGTCAACCAACTCGTCTCTTCTCGTGTCAACAGACAGTCTCGCTCACCGAACGTGACTCCCAAGCACTTCGCAAAGCGAATCTGCAGACATCCACTAGCTACCGCCATTGAGAACCCACTTGGAACAGAGGAAGAATAATGCCTCTTTAACATTGGTCGCCAAACAGAGCCCGCTAACAAACGTCCCCATTTCGCTCACCGAAGCACGTCACTAAACCACAACATGCATTCCGGACAGCACAACTAGGAAGGGATACCAAAAATGAGACTTGAGTATAGCAAAGACACGATTATCCAATTATATCCACCTAATAGCCACTTTTGTATACTCAAGAACTGTTCTCCCCCTTCACAACCACAACCTTGACATCCTTACACTTCGAATAAACCCTCAAGCCCAGCACACAAGGCGCATTCCAAGGGTCATCATCAAAAATCCCCTTCTTTGAGCGTGAAATGCGTCGTCGACTGGCGGGAGAAGAATTTCTCTGATTGAAAGATTCGGTTTCGCTGCTGAGGCTGGAGAGGATAGGACCGTCGCTGCGGTGAATTACAATGTTAGCTTTGCTTTGTGTGGCTCTCGGTGCATAAATTGCATTTCGGGGGATTGAAGAGCGGAGTTTCGGACTTACATTTCAGAATCCCAATCAAAATCATCGTCTACGAGATCGTCGGGTGGTTCGATTGGGGACTCCCATTCGGACTCACTGGATTCTTCGACAGTAGGCCCGAAGGGAGAGACGGAGTTTCGGTGATCCCGAGAGGGTTTTCGGTCGGTGCGGATTTCCAGCTCGGCTAGCTTGTTTGCTATGTCTCCAGAATCGCCTTTCGCATCGTCATGTGGTGCAACAGGTGCCTCTTCCTCTGGCTGTTGAGCCGTCTCCGCGCCTCTCTCGGTGTTATCCGCAGTTTCGGGCTCCTTCGGCAGTTCTGGGACTGACAGACTTTGCTCCGGTGGCGTAAGTTGTTCGGCTTTACCTTCGCTCGTCTCTGCATTGGACACGCTCTCCTTCCGCAAAGCTGCTACAGACTCCTTCCTGGCCTTCCTTCGATCTCTCCTGGCCTTCGTCTTCTCACTCCGCTTCGCATGGAACTCCTTCATCTGTGCGTTGAGGGCTTCTGTAAGTCTTGCTTTACGCTTCTTAAGACGCTCGCGATCTTGCTGATTGAGGCGACGATTCTTTTTCAACAAGGACAAGTCCTTTTCTCTTTGCTGATCTCTTCTCCTCTGCCGATTCTGTTTTTCCATTGCCTTCAAGTTGCCCTTGCTTTGTGCATAATCAAACCTTCTGCCAACGTTCAGGAGTTTCTCTTTCCTGTTGACAGCATATTTCATGATGGCTTCTTCAGCAGTCATGCCGGTAGCGGAACGGGTCGCTGTGACTTTAAAAACAACGTCGTATGTGCCGGGCTCGAGATTGTCGATCTCAGCCGATACTGATCGTGTGAAGAGTGTCTCCGCTCCCGAGTTATGCATCGATCTGACGATCCATCGTTCTTCGTCCGCTTTGTAAATGCGGAAGTGTAGAGAGTACAGCATTCGACCTCTCAGTCCATAATAGTAGCGATCATCGGGCTGTGCCAGTACAACGACGACCGGTCCAGCTTCCGAAACTGTGATCTGGAATTTGGTGTCGAGATAGTCGACAGTCCATGGGACGTTGACACAGGTCCACTGTTGACTCACAGTCCAAGTATTGTCGAAAAGCCTGACACGATTGATGCTAGGGAAGTGCTTCAAGAAGTCCTTGTAGGATATCCAGAAAACTCCATCGTCACCAAACGTGTGGTTCAGCTTTGTCATCATTGTCGCTGTCCAAAGCTTGGAACCATCACTCCAGTCGCCATCCCACTCCGTTTCACCCCAGGGATTTCGAAGCTTGAGTAGTTTGAGGCCGCTGTCTGGATCTTCGTATTTATCGAGAACAGCGTAGGCATGACCACCGATGAAGCCTTTCGTTCCCGTTGGCTTTGAACCACCGCCGAAAAGGTACTTCTCGTTGACTCGCGAAAGCTGCTCCTTCCAGAATCTATCCTTGTCCATGATGTCTTCTGGATTGAGAATCACCGCAACTCCTAATTTGAGTCAGCGAACAAGCGTAAAGGCTAGGCTCTCTCTTCGCCAGGATTAGCTCACCACCTGTAAGGTCCTCGATGCCCTCGCTCGCGAACCCACCCTAGTCGATCAGTATTGCTTCAATCTGAAATGATTCCAGAAACATTCGCTCACCTCAATCGCGAAATAATCGCCATGAGCTTTGGCGTACGCCTTCTCAATGAGCGGCAGCCACGTCTCGTTCGACTTGCAATGGCTGAAGTAGAGCGCCAAGCCGCCTTTCTGTAGTGCTTCTTTTAGCTTGTCATCGTCGTACTTGATGCGCAAGCCTTCTTTCGCGTCTCGATCCCAGTCTCGCACCACTTCTAGATCGTCATCATCTCCAACTCTGATGAAAAGCTTGTCATCGATGACTTCGTAGATCCATTCTCCATCCCGGTAGAAAACGAAGCCGTAGACACCGACCTTCTCATCTCTGGCGACGCACAATCTCTCAATGAGCTCCTTCTTGGCACTCACAGCCATCAGGGCAGCCAAGAACCAGCAGTCTCCACTATTACCTTGGTGTACATCAGTGGCAGTAGCGTCATCAATATAGAATTGAGGCTCGTCAAAGATGTCCTCGATTCGCTTGATCCATGGCGGAGGATCGATATTGTCGACAGCTTTTGGATATGCGCCGGCCAGAGATTGCAAGCAGTATTGATTCGCTTCCAGGTCAAAGATGGCATCTCGATACTTTTGATTCAATCTCTGACACTCATCCACGATCGCTGCAACCTTGGCGCGACATTCAGTCGCGGCCTGCTCCCACGATTTGGCGGCATTCTCTTGTGAATTTAGACCTTCGTCAGCAGTTTCGCCATTCTTGATGGCCTCTTTCTCTTCCTCCACCTTCTGGGCTGCGCGAGAGGTCTTCTTGGCCCGCTTTGGCTCGATGGCCAGAAAGCGATCCCAAGCCTTGTAAAAGTCATCTGTTCGCTGCTTGGGTGGTGGTAGAGGCAAGTCCAGATCGCCCAGAGGGGGAGGTGGCAGCGTATCTCCCGATATGATTTTGATGGGTATTGCTGGCACTGGCTCAGGTGGATCTGGCTCCGCGGTCGCACCTGGCACACGAACGAATCCGGATTTCATGCTGGCAGGGCGGTGTGATCTTCTAGCTCGTAGAGGGGACCCGGCAATGTTAATGTAGGAGCTTGCAAGTGGTCAATGTGGTCCAGAATGGCAGATCTGCGATGGATCACAGTGGTCGCCACACCATTACAGGGAAACAAGAGTGGCTCTGCCTGGAGTAGTGTAACAACTCGCGATCAGTGCTGATGAAGAGGCAGAATGTCGCAGCATGAACAAGGCAACGCCGACCGGTGAAGGCCACATGAGCTCGCGGCTAACTCATTTCGATCGCTGAGCTCCTCCAAGGCTGACTGACCTGCATGGTGCGGCCCAGACCAGTGAGGCTGAACGTGTGGAGGAAGCTGAGTGAGCGCGTCCAATCGTTTGCGAAGCTTCGGCAGCGAAAGGCTGAGATGTGTTGGCGACCTGAGCGGCCTCACAAGACGATTATATTCTTATTAGTAGCAGTAACTTCCAGACATTGGGGTCTGTGAAGCTGTGAAGTGTGTTTTCTTCGCCCGAGACCGTCACGTCCGTGGCTCTCAGCTCTGCCCATGGCAAGAGCCGAGATCTGTGGCTTGATCATGAAGGTCAAGCAGAGCCCTGATGAAAGAAGAGACGCCATGCGGCCCTCTGCTGCCTGTACTGCAGTGAGGGCTGGGCGAGAGGGCGTCGTGGGGCGCTGGCAGTGTGTTTGTCCCGACGCCACTCTCCGCCGGCCCCAATTTCGACATGTCCACGCTGCAGCTCAACCAGGTTTGAACGACGCTCAAGGCGAGGGAGAAACATGTCTACCGAGACAGGAGCCGATGCTCAGCAGCTCGTACTGAGACCGTCCGCACAGCGGCCGAGTTGCCGTGCCTTGTGGAAACTTGTGATGAGAGACGGCGCGTCATCGTCGCAGCCGCCGACTGCCGACGTGGTGAAGATCAAAGTTTGCGATGCTTCCCATCTTCCACGTCTTGCATTCGCAGCAACCGAAGTCGGGAGCCGACCGCGTCACCATTTTGGTTGAACCGTGGTGACGTTGTTGCGCCAGCTGCTATATCATGTACAGAGCGGACAGGTAGGCACAATGCATCAATCTCACCCAGCAACCGATTCTTGAGACGCCGTCAACATGGGTTTCGACGAAGCTGCCTTCAACAATGACATCAAGGACCTTCATCTCATCTACGACTATGACGCAAAGAATGTCGAGACAGGCGAGCCCGAGAAATGGAAGTACGAGATGTGGTTTTACAGCAAGGTGAGTGCAGCGCCAATCTGTCTCCTGCCAAGAGCATGAGTTGAGACCTGTGGCAGTCTCGCATAGTCTACGCGATCCACGGCGGTCCAATGGCAGGACGAAAGAACTATCAAACTGCCGAGTATCAATGCATCCGGCCTGGAGAGCTCTGGCAGTGCAATTGGCTCGAGGAGACCGGCACGATTTGCTCTCTCGTGTACGACATCAAGAACGACCGCATCACGACTCTCCTCGGATTCTCCAAGGGTCACTGGGAGAAGGCGGAAGAAGCACACGGCGACAAGCGTAATAAAGAGGACCTTGAGCGCTGGAGAGGACTTGCGAAGATTGGCTCACAGGTTGACCGACATCTCTTGTCCGAGCAAGCCACCATTTCAGAAAAGTTTCATGGCAAAGGCAATCTTGAGCCGATCGAGGAGAGTTGGCCAACGTTGTAATTGATATTGGGAGCAGATTGAATGTGAAAGTATGTCCATGGCGGTGTAGACTGTTTGCGATCCACCGACTTCATCATCTCTGTTCTCAGAATTGTTTCCAGGCCTATCGGAGGGCAAACGATGATCACACAAGTCAATCGCTCTTGGAGAAAACCTGGACAAGTCTGGAATTCCTTGAAATCAGGCCCCGGCGCACTGCCAACATTCACAACGCAATACTCTTGAAGAAGTATATTGCCTACGATGGAGGCACCGCATCGGCCCCCGCCCACGACGATCACCGAATCTGGACTGCTGGCCGAGCTGGCTTCTGGACTTCAGCCTTGCGTGACCACCTCACTTTTGTCAGTCCACCAGATGGTCGAATCAATTCTTGAGAATATCTTTCGCGCAGGAGATTTTCAGTCTGCCACCAACTGCTGTCGTGCATTAATAAATGTTGATTGAGTCATCTAGCCGAGAGTCAAAGCCATATTTAGTCGTACTGAAGTCTTTTGGGCATCGTTCGCGAAGATCGGCTCGCCCGCTCCTGGACAGAGCGTTGCCGGCACGTGTCCGGCGCATGCCAAGACGGGTGCTTTCCACTTCTCTTGTCCTCTTCGTGGTGTTCTTCCATCTGCACCACTATTCTCTCTGCAATGCCATCCTAGACGATATTGTCGACTTTTCCACAGCTTCTGCGCATGGCATGGTGAAGATGGGCGACGGTGCAAGAGCAGAATCGTCGCACGTGCAGCCAGTCGTGCCACGCCGCCACGGCGTCGATCTGCAGACGCCGCCATCCTTTCGGCGCCAACGCCATGCAGCAGCTTGAAACAGCAGCAGACGCGCTGGTCCAGTCTTTGGACCGTCGTCGCATCCCTGCGTGACGCTCGACACTTGCGATGCATCAATCCGGTAGGCTCGTCTGAAAGGGGATGTTGTCGTCTGCTCACGTCTGCCCGTCGTGACTCGAGGCGCGCCTCGGTCGCGCCGTATCAATGCCCACCTGCCGTGCGAGCGTCTTCTTGACATCAGCGTCCGCACCGTTCCTATGTCTTCCCTCAGCCGTCGCAGCACGTGGTGTTGATGAGTGGCTCGCGGGCCTGTCGAAGCCGTTACGATTGCGAGTCGCGAGCCGGATCTACGCGACAGCGCATACAGACGCGGTAATAACAAGAAGAATGACTGTTGGAAGCGTCTTTGCAGTGCGTAATAAGACCAGACGACGCCCTTCCCAGGCTCAGCGCCGCGATGGCGACCGCGACAGAAACCAACTTCGACATGACGGTCTGGTCGACGGCATATGTGACCATCCACATCGCCACAGTTACGAGGGCGACTTCAATGGACATGTCTGCGACAAGCCGAGCGAAGACTTCTAATAATCAAACACACCCTACACCGACATTGTCGCTGGCGCTAACTTCCTCACGCCCTGCAAACCTACCCAGCACCAAATTTCCCCAAACTACAAGGGTATCACAAGATGATGCCACTGAGACTAGCTCACCGAGCCGGACTTCGATTGCCGCATCTTCCACGCTGGACGCTGCCGCAAGTGCATCGCCTCCCAACAATGCGACCATGTCTTCAATTGCAGACGGTATGGCACCTGAAAAGAGACGTGCCGTGATCGGCGGCCTGTCCGGTACCATTGCAGGCCTGGTCATCGCTGGCCTCCTCATATTCCTGATCCTGCGCAAGCGACGGAAGAAGCGCGAGACTCTCGACACCGATGTGCAATCCATGAGTGAGAAGGGAGAATCGCCGGACTGGATGCTGCCCAAGTTCAGCAGTCTTGTCAGTGTTGTGCCAGTTGGCAGAGGTTCTCACAGAGACTCGCGCATCTCGCATGTCTCTCATGTGCGCCCTCCGAGCACGACGAATATAGCTGTGGACGAAGACCACCGGATGATTAGGATGAGCACCAGGCATTGGCCGCGTCCGTTTGCGATGGGAGAGGGCGAGGGCTACAGAGATTCCGTGCCAGTCGGGCAGCTTCGCGTCGTGAATCCCGACCTCTCGAGACCAAATACTCCAAGAAGGAATTCCACAGATACTGCTGCGAGCTATTTCCGAAAGCAATCATCGGCTTTCGCAGGCTTCGTTTTCAACCTGCCGCGGTCTGCCAGGCAATCGAGGATTGATCAGACTGCATGGTCACGAGAAACTCCCACCATCAAAGTCGTGGACTCCACTCTATCGCGACGGAGTGTGGTGGCGCCATCGTTCAAATCTTATCCATCGCTGGTATCGCTGCCTATGGTCCGGCAGCAAGCCCCAGAAGATCCTTTCGTTGCCCGAGCATGGCAACCCGAAGGTCAACAAACCACAGAGCAGCCTAACGCAGCAACCACTCCCTGTCGACCCGTACTCACGCCCATACAAATCGCTGCAGGCTCGGCGACCAGGACTTTGAGCAACCTGTCCAGTAGCCTACTTCAATCCTTTCGACCAAAAACAAGCGAACAGATCACCACACTGCAGCCGATGCAAAAAGCAAGCCACATTTCCACATCCACCTGGTCCTCCCGGATGTCTCGCATCTCCCGGCGTAGCGATCCGTTCGACCTCGACCGACCCAGTCTTCGTGTAAGCCATATCAGCACGATTGACCAGCAGCGGACAATGCCCGTGAGCAGATTCTCACTGTACGAAGGGACTTGATGAGCGTTCCGCGAGAGAAGCGGGACGGGAGCACGACAGAACCGTGCGGGCCAGGGAAGCCACATCTTTGGCATTTGTACCAATACACAGGCATATGGGACTAACAGGACGAACTTGACGAAGCCACGAACGAATGCTATGGGCATATCTATATACCCCACCTTGTTTGAGATCTGTAGCAGCGTAGCTTGTACGATATATGTACATATGAGATTACATACATATCCTGCAACCAGAAATCCGGCCTAGAGACCTGAGTCGACACCCACGAAATCCAGGTATCGGCATGCCGAGGCCTATTAGGTGGAGAATACGCGCTGGTGACTCGAGTGAGACACAAAAGCTGCGTGATCATTCCTGTGGGAGCTGCGAGCTCACCAGACTGGGTACCATGAGGGGTCGCAGTGAGCGTCAATGTCTGCACGAGCCCAGCGATGTCTAAGCTGGCGGTATGCCGAGTTGCGCTTTCCAGGCCGTTGCGCATTGAACTGGCAGAAAATTTATTCTTTGCGGTCAATCGCGTTGATATTGCTGACGATGGAGCACATGATTGTCCTGGGCCGCCGCCTCGCCGTGGGGCAAGCTATAGATGCGCCAACCAAGTTGCGCGGTCGTCCTCTTAGATGCGCTGGGAGCAGCCGTTCTGGTATTCGTAATGGTCGTGGCAGTCGTGGATCATATCATTGAAATCGTTTTTCGTCATCGTTTGAGCGATGCAAACCTTTTCTGCAGCTCATCGATATCTGGAATCTTTCCACCGGGCCCATTGTCCTTCTTGGCGCCGTTTAGCTTATCCGTCATCTTCTTCGATGGCGTCAAGTCGGGTGCACCAGGCAAATTGACCTTTGGCCGTACGTTATCCGTGCTGGGCGAAGGCGGCATGACCGAAACAGGGCTCTTCGGACCCAAGTTCCGTGGCGGAGTTGCTTTGCTGAGCTCTTCCGTCGTCAGCGGCTCCTCCAGTGCCTTGACCTTTTGGCCGCCTGATGGGTTGTCATCTTCGTCGTCATTGTCCCCTTCGTCACCGGCAGCTTGCTCGGCCTCTCGTGCAGCTTTTGTGCCCGGTGGGTAGTCTATCCCGTATGCTTCCGCAATAGCAGAGAGATATGCCTCCACGAGTTCCGGAGCGGGTGGCTCCACCCTCGTCTTTTTCAGCACCCGTTCTGGCACTTTGCCATCTTTGTTCTCCATTGCCTGTAACGTAAATTCCTTGCCGTATTTCTCCGCCAACAGCTGCCGCACGATGCTCAGCTCCTTGACTCCGTCAATCTTCGGGGCCGCATAGATGATGCTCTTCACAGCCTCTTCCAGCCCGGGGTCGCACTCTTTCGCTTCCATGAGTCCAGCTCTTGCAGTGAGTAGCTCGCAATACAGCTCCATGACCTCGAGCAGTTCTGTATGCAGGTCGGAGCGGATGATGTTCTCGACGCGGATCTTCGCACTCTCAATCTTGCCCAGCTCCAGCAGCTGGGCCATTTCTCTGCGCTGCTGCTTCGCCAGAGCCGTGTCCTTTTGCTGCACCATGCGCGTGCGTGCAATGCTCAGCTTGAGCTGCACCTTTATCTTGTTCACCAGCGTCGATGCAGGCGCCATGGCGAGAGTTGTGTCGTGGTGTGTCGTTGAAGGTCGGAGGTTCGCAATGGAGATGCCTGCAGGTGGTGGGGTGATGCGCCTCTGTGGATTTGGGTTATGCCATGGTGGCTAATGTGGACTCAGCCCCGCGCCTGTCCAGATCCGCGCTCTCTTCTGTGCACCACAACTGCTGGCTTCGATGTTGCTCAGCAATGCCTATGCAGCAATTGCTCTACTATAAAGACGCTTCGTGCATTGCGCTCTTTGATGAGAGTGGCACTCAAGTAGCCAGTAGCCGAGAGTGCTTTGTGCTCTCTACGGGATACAGGCAACGGCCAGTACCGGCTATGGTTCACAGCAGCGAATCACTGCATCTATCGACAGTAATCCGCTCATTGCTACTCTTGGCCAGGTATTCTTCTTGATTGTTTTCAACTAGGCGCTATACGCACCACAAATTTTCGTGCGTCTGATCTGCTGCTCGATCACGGAGATTTCCTGAGTTGCAGTCGAGGCTCATACAATCTTGTCAGGCAAACCAGCGATGTCTAGCAGCGCCGGAATAGATGAAACTCGATCAGCGAACAGCATTCGAGATCTCGCCTTGCACTGTAGCCCCGATTGGACACTGATAACCCGAAGACTTACCTCTAGTCACATCACTTTCGCTCAGGATTCACGACACCAACGCTAACATGCGATAGCTTGAGCTGGGTAGGGTCTGACCCGCTCTAACCATGGGAGCCGTTAATCTATGTTGCGAAGCACCAGCTGTAAGAGCGCCAGAGACCGCCTGGACGCGCCACGTGAAAGTGAACGTTTGCCGCTCCACTGATGTGCGTCGGCGCTGGCTCGTGCCTTTATTTCCTCACCAGCACAGAAGGGCACTTTCTTCTCTTTCCACTTCTTTCAACTTCCCTGGCAATTTCAACGCGCGACTTCTGGGTATTCATCTTACTTCTATCATTCGCCGCTCTAATAACTGATATTAAGCAGACAGAGGGCGCAAGCATGTGTGAGGAGCAGCGAATGCTAAAGAGCCTTATAGAACGAGTTGACCGTCCAGGAGCAGATGGACTTCGGAGCGCGTAGCACCCGCAAAAGCCTCGAGGGACCCGAAGCGGAGGTCAACAGTTGCCAGGCTGAATACGATGGGCTGGCAGCTGAGTTGAAGGACGCGAGACAGAGGAGGGACGAGAAGCGAGAATTTCGAGCCTACTACGAGGGCATGCCCAAGGAAAGATCGATGCCTTGTCGATGCTCGAAGATGAGTTGTCAGGCTTGGGTGATGTCTTCAAGCACGTGGGTTCCTCCAAGTAGTGGAGAGCAGACAAAGGCCCTCCACTTTTGAGGCTATCATGTGGCAACTACTGAGCTACGATGGCCACACTCATTCGTTCAGCGCGCTGATGCGCAGGTAGATGGCCAAATCAGAATCCATGACGTCGATGAGGGAGGGAGAGCAGTGAGGCATATAACGTTCAAGGCTACAAATGGTCCGTGTCTATTGCCTTCGCGTTGATGTACTGATACTGACTGGGCCAATAGCCGACAGGGGTCCAACGAAGTGCAGCCTCCAAGGTGATAGATCTGTGGTCAACTACTCATGATCTCTTGAGCGGGGAGAGTGACTGGGACGGTCCAGTGGGCGACCACGACGACGGCATGGGGTCTGAGGGCGACAAGGCCCGTGATCGCTTAGCTCATGCGCAGCCGCCTCCACTTACTACGGCAAAGGGTGAGGGTTAACTGGCCCTACCGAAGAGGGAGTGACACCAGCAGAAGGCGGAGTCGCGGTAGTGAACGATGATGATGACGACCCGGACAGACCAGATCCTGAAGATTTCAACGATAGCCGGTCTCCTGATCGTTATTCTCGTCGTCTACACTACGTCCTTCCATTCCTCGTCTTCCAGCAGGACCTACTCAAACTGTTGCGAGGTATACGCCTTCTGCTCCTTTACTTTGTGTTGTTGTACGATGCTCGTGACCCTCGCACGATCGATCCCTGCGTAAATCTATAAGTCTCCAGTAGCAGTCGCAGAAGATGTATAAGAGTTAGATGAAGTCTCCTGTGTCACAGACCATTAACTTGTACGAAACATGCTACAAGCATCTCGTCGAGCCGATTGCGGCGGATAGTCTGCGCGACCTCTTTATGCATCCAGGAGTGGTCGTTTCGTATGCCGACTCCACGTACAGTAGGAAGTAGTAGGTCTTCTTGGGATGGTAGTTGTTACTTGATCTCTAAGGCGTTCATCTATCCTCACTCTACGTCCGTTCACGTGGTGCGTCATTATGTTTTTACCGTTCTGAGAGGCCATAGCTTGGATGCTGGTCGGCTCGCGCAGATAGAGGTACATGTTGCTAATAATTTTGAGTAGAGTACTGCTAACGAGAAGGTGCAGATGGTGTGGAGCGAAAGGGGAAACGATAATGTGGCAGGTTAGAACAAGTAGTGAGAGTGATAATATGCGGCTTACATAGTGGGTACTGTCATTGTATGCGAAGGCTTCAACTACACAGCAACTACACCTACATTGGCACCATTACTTCAACACGCGCCTCGGTGCCCTTATGCGGTATACATATCCCGAGCTAACTGCATCTCGAATCTTACCGTGGGCCTCATCGCTCTCCTCGCGACTCTGGTGGGCGGCCCACGCGCATCGACGCGCTTGCATAGAAATTTGGACCTCGAAACTCAGAGCAAGGCGTTTCGTCTCGGCTGCTCTAGTCAAAGCGTATAAGTACGTATATTGGGGAGCTATGTTTTAGTTAGAGGAATTATAATACATATAGCTTTCGCTTAGAGAGAAGTATAATTACAAAGGAGATAAGTAGGGAAAAACCGTCCCTAGGCTAGAGACAAGAGGACCTAAGATGAATTATGTTACCTCTTCTTAGTAAGCGGAGAACGCATCTCGATCGTCAACTTTTGCTTAAGTAAAAGCATTATCGCAAAGCAAATTAGTAGGAGAAAGCCGTCTGCGAGTTAGAGATAAGATTACTAGAGACAAGTTATACTATCTAAAAGAAGATATAGCTCTTACCTAAGTAAAAGTACGATCGCAGATTAACTTAGTAGGGAAAAGTACTAAAATAAGAAATAGAAGACCTAGCGACCTAATAGACTATATTTACTACTATAGAGGTAGTTTTAAAAAGTACCTCTTACTAGATAGTTAAAACACGCTAAAAATATATTTGTTTTTAAAGGCCGTCGTTAGGGAAAATTTACGCGTAGTATAATTGCCTCTCTAATCTACGTCGCTATAGCCTCTAGGTAGGAGCAGAGATTGCGCGTTAAAGACTAGCGTTTTATCTAGACTCTTAGGGTCGTTTAAATATTTCCAGATCCTATCTAGCGCTTTAAAGTGCGTGGAATCCGGATTAGACATAAATTTCGCGACTTGGCCGACCGCGTAGCTTATATCGGGTCGTGTTTTAGTCGCTAGATATATTAGAGACCCGACTTGGCCTTGAAATTCCTTAATTTCGCCTATAGAGGCTTGGGTCCGAGCTTTCTCTAGGCGTACGCCTTGTTCTGTAGGCGTAGAGACAGGCCTTAGCCCTTTCTTATTATATTTCTCTAAGATCTTAAGTAAATAACCCTTTTGACTAAGAGTTATTACTTTATTAGGCCTGTCTCTAGATACTTCTATACCTAGAT
>JAASLG010000430.1:0-17493 GCA_013365235.1 Cercospora sesami | reverse complement strand
TGATCATGCTATGCAGTCACAAGCCCTAAGTCCGCATGCTCAGGACACACTGGCCCTTCTTGCGCTCTTTACAAAGCTGGACTAATCTTGCGGTTTGGACGCGCGTGTATATCAGAGACAGAGGGGAGTGTTTGACATAGCTTGACATGTATATAGATTTCTGCAGCGACCGACCTGTTCTGCATAAGACAACTTAGACGAGTTAAATAAGTCTCAAAGTAATCAGATTACAGCTTTTTTTAGGAGTAGGTTTAAGATCCTAAGAAGAAGAGTATAGATAAGCATACGCTCTTAACCTCACCGACTCTCACACGATGCTCGTACGCTGAATTCTGTAGAACCACCAGAAGGGACAGGCCTGCCTACCGGATGTGCTCGTTGAGATCACGTCCCCTGGCATCGGTATATGCTTAGTGGAATCATCCTGTGGTCTGCCCAATGAAACAAACCACTTGCCAGAGTCTATAGGTTCAAGGGCCGTCATTACCTGTCACTGCTGAACAGATTCAATCAAAGCACCAAAGGAGAAACAAGAAAAGGTGCTGTAAAATGCAAGCAGAGGCAACTTTTATTCGTGCAGCTAGACTAGTGCGCCGCTGCGAAATCATGCCATCGTGACGTGACGCTTTCATGCGACTGCCGGACAAGGCATCATCCCATCTACCATCTAGTAGAAGAAGCCGATGATCTTGCCAGCAACGTGCTTTCTCCTAGCCTCCTCGTGGTCCATGATACCGGCGGAGGTGGTCAGGACGATGTAGCCGAATTGACGCGATGGAAGGAGTCTGACGACCCACTTCTCCAGGTCGGTGAGCTGGACGTTGTAGCGTGGGGAGATGACACCGGTCTTGTTGAGACGGCCGTTGAGCTGGATGACGATCTTGCCGTTGCGGTGGTCGTCAACCTCCTCGAACTCGCCAATGTAGCCTGAAGACAGTCATGTCAGTGATTTGTCGCGACAATTTAAACGTGCTCTTTCAGCCATTGATTCCAAAGACGTGTAAGAATCCTCGCCAGTATGTCAATCTCCCGAGCACTTAAAGGGCGTTGGTCGTGGTAGTTTGAGACCATTGCCTAGTTATCAACCCGGTGCGCCGCGCGGACACCACACTTCACTCTTGTCCTCCTCTTGCGCTGAATCGAGATCGTTGGTGGAATTGGACGTACCGTGCTTCTGCATGACCTGCAGGAACTTGACGATGACCTTGGAAGATGGGCGAATCATGACCTGGCGCTTGCCGGTCTTCTCGGCGTTGTTGATGGCATTGAGCGCATCGTTGAGGACGGAAGTCTTGACCATTTTGGCGGTGTGTGAGACAGGAGATTCTCAGGGCGCGAGAGAGTGCGGCTTGAGGTATCTGCGCGGGCTCTGGTCAGTTTCTCGAGGGCCATGGTCCGGAGCGCGAAGGTGCTTCTGCGAGACCACGAAGAAGTCTTCGGCTCGATGCTATCGAGGCAAAAGCGGTGTCATGGCGGGGACAGCCATGATCGCCATCCTCGTGGCCTCTCGAGAAGATGCGTGTGCCGACTTACCTCTGTTGTAGCGGCGAGCTGGTGGTTCTTGCAGCTGTTGCAGAGTTGCAAACTTCTTCGCCAGTCGTGCCGAAATTCAGAGGTGTCGGTGTTCGGAGCCACGGCGGTCTTGGCGCCGGACAGACCCACCTGTCACCGCTTCGGCCACCTGGTGCCAGAGCCAGAATATTTCGAGCCTTGACCCTTTGCGTCTGCCCCGCCTACCCACCTAATTCTTCTTCCACCCAAGTTCACCCATCTTCACCACCTCTGCTCCTCACCCAGTTCGTCCGAACCGCTCCTTAACAGACTCGCTGCACATCCGTCAACATGATTATCTACAAGGTACGTGCTTGTTCCATTCTCACAACTGGCCATTAGCGCCAGACTCGACTCGTCGCAGCGACCACAATTTTTTGTGGAGATGCAACTGACACAGCACACCAGGACATCATCACCGGCGACGAGCTCATCTCCGACTCGTACGATCTCAAGGAGATTGACGGCGTGGTCTACGAGGCCGACTGCAAAAAGATCACCCTTGGCCCAGTCGAAGTCAACACTGGAGCCAACGCTTCTGCGGAGGGTGGTGATGAGGAGGGCGCCGACGACCAGGCACAGACTGTCATTGATGTCGTCCACTCCTTCCGCCTCAACGAGACCAGCTTCGACAAGAAGAGCTATCTGTCTCACCTCAAGGGCTACATGAAGGCTGTCAAGGACAAGCTGAAGGCGAACGGCGCTAGCGACGAGGAAGTCACTACCTTCGAGAAGGGTGCTCAGGGCTTTGCGAAGAAGATCGTTGCCAACTTCAAGGACTACGAATTCTTCATTGGCGAGTCCATGGACCCAGATGGAGCGTAAGTCCCATGTCTTGAGCAAAAGAAACATGGGCAGATGCTAATATTACACATAGTGTCGTTCTTCTGAACTACCGCGAGGATGGCGTGACTCCTTTCGTCACCATCTGGAAGCACGGTCTGAAGGAGGAGAAGGTCTAAGCCGATACATTATGACGTTACGAAATGTTGCATGCTGCGTGGTGTTAGAGGTCGAGGAGCCGATGCCTTCGATGGTATGGAAGCACACGTTTCGACTTCAAAAGCATGCTAGACTTGGATTTCCACGAGCAGCTGCAACATTGCAGCCCGAAACATACCTTACACCCACGATACCCTCGAACTAACAGCTTATGAAGCTGACTTAGTCTTCTTCGTGTTCGTGATCTCACACATACCTGCCTGCGCTGTTTGAATGGCCTTTTTGGACTCGATGCTGCGAAAGGGGTCTTGCAGCTCCGCGATCTGTTACAGTATCTTGGAATCGCGTTATGCAACACTGTAATGGAGGCCACGTATCGCTCGTCGCTGGCTTAGTCTGCGCGCCAATTTCACCGATAGCCTGACATAGCCTTCGCTTGATGACCAGTTGCGGGCAGCAAAACGGAAAAGTGCCAACAGACGCGTTTGTTAGTCTCTCTCGCGACATCGGGTTTCTGCCTGCCACGCTTCGACAGACATGATGCCTCGAATATGCTGAACAAGGCAGAGATACCGGGTAGGCGAAAATCCACGTTCCTGGCGGAGAGCGTCGAAACCAAAACATACCCCTTCTTGAATTCGCGCCTGTGTCCTCAGCTCGTTCGTTCACATTCACAGTTTTGCGCTCACTGTCCACTCGTCCTGTCACTTGGAGCCTGTTGCTGCTCACTTCATCACCTTCCTTACTGCCACAAGTGGCTATCTTTACTTGGATACCTGCCACTTCGTCTCTTCGTTGCATTCATGTGTCGAACCCCCCTCGCTCCATCATCGTCGCGAACTCACGAGTTCTGGCGTCGCTACGCGAAACAGGCAGCCGGCGCAGGGGTTGTCGCGTGTCGGCCAGTCGGAGCGGTCCTCGCGGACTGCCGTGCGGAGCGTGGCGGCCTACTTCCTAGCGCCCACGCTAAACTCAATTGCTCTGTATGTTTATGCCTCAGTCAAGTCGAACGTCACATTTGCACTTCTCGAGCGGAGTCGCACAATGGCATCGGCTTAGCAGGCCGAAGTTGTTGCCTCTCTTACGCCGAATTTGGCAATGGCGAAAAAGAGGAAGACTTCTCAAGTGGAGCCGTCTGTTGCTGCTTCCGAGAGAACACCTAATCAAGCGGCAGAGATTCAGCAGTGTTTTGGCGAAGTATGCCGACAAGCTGGGCTGCACATTGCCATTGATGGCATTCCGACTCCGAATCAGCTACCACATGGGAAGGGAGACAGACTATGGCATCTTTACCGATTCCTGAGTTGGAAAAATCCGGAACAGCTGAAACGCGATGTCGACCGTGTCCTCGGTTTAGGATTCCCACCGAGCTACTCAGAAGAAACAAAAGCAGATCTTCTGATTGAATGCTTGGAGGGTTGCAGGGCTGTGACTCCCAAGTCAGAGCGATTCGTGAAATTTCCTCGGAGAGAGCTAGACCTGCCTGCCATACCGGAACCGACGCAACCATGCTCTACTCAAGAAGTACTCGAGGCGCCCTCGTCCCCTACGCCAGCTCCAGCGAAGCTCGTAGGCCAGCAGAAGGTGAAGGACAAGTTCAACATAACCAAGGCAGGGCCAGCCACATCGCCTACGTCAAAGCCGACGGCATACACTCCAGTTTCTGCGAAGCGCGAGCCCGCAGCCTCCTCTGCTCAGAAGAAACAGAGCAAGTTATCGTTTGACAAGGTCGAGAGAGACCCAATGCAGGGCCCTACCAGTCGTCTCATCGCTGCAGAGACATCATTCGCGCCAACCTCATCGGCGACTACCTCATTTGGTCAGAATCGCTCATTCTGGTCCAATCCAGGTGGCCAAGAGTCTTTCCGTACAGTTGCTACCTCCTTCAGCGAACAAGAAAAACCGCCCACTCGGACTCGTGACCAAGACTCGCTCGGCGCGAGCTCCCTATCGTCGAGTACGGCAGAGGAATGGCTCCTCTTCGCCAATCATGTGGAGTCATCGCAGGACTCTGCAACCACGGACAAGACGATTCGAGCCACTGTAGACCATGAGGTACGAGCTGGCCGTCGCCGAACGCCGACAGACGATCTCACTCGCCTGGAACGCACATCTGAATATTATGGCTCATCGATCGGTACGAGTACGTTGATGGAGCTCGATCAACAAGTGGAACTGATCGAAGACCAAGATGTGACTGATCTCCCTTCAGCTGATCAGTGGAGGAGCGAGGAAGCCCGACCTGTAGCGGACGGTACCTTTGCCAACCATCGTTCGCCGATACCCGACCAGGAAGCGTTAGTCGACCTCTCTGGACTCCAGTCGTTCGCTGGTTCCGACTTCGAGCCACGGTGGGAGGCTGCAAGAGTACTCCAAGCGGGTCATATTACGCCCAACGCTCTTGACGCCCAATGGAAGCCCCAAAATTTGGATGCGTTGTACAGCCTTGTTGCTGCGCAAAACATACCGCTCCAGAAGCCGCCCTTGCCCAGTGTACTAAAGCCCTGGGAGACATTGACTAGGACTGCTCGGCTAGAATGGACCGGAATCAAGAACGGCTATTTATGCACGCTTGGGCTGCTGCCGAGCCGCAAGGATATATCATGCAGTCTCCAGCGGCGGCTAGGTGCTGATCGGGTTCTGTATGTTGATATGCCGGATATGTCCAAGCCGCCAAAGGTTCACAAAGATCGCGCTATTCAGAGCTGTCTTCGCAAGTGGCTAGAGACTCCACAGGAGCTGCTTGGTCGTGTGTGGTATCCTTTCTTCTTGCAGCCGAACAAGAAGAAATCAACGGACGAGGGCAGGCACTCTACGTCGGTATATCGTCTTATATTGGTCTCTCCTGGCCATGGTATGTCGCTCTGCGATCTGATGGAATGGTGCTTACCGTACGATCACAATCAACATCAAGCCGCACGCAAGGCGTACATGAGAATTGAGCTATTGCTCTCACGCACTATTCCGGCGGTGGTACTGAGACCGGATGAAATCGCGCACGTGAATGATCAGCTCGCGACGCCAGAAGAAGATGACCACAGATTCGATGATCCAGCATTACGCTTCCAGTTCTATGAGACATACGAGCCTGACATGGTTATGGGGGACGGCTGTGGCTGGATGTCTTACTGGATTGCTTACCAGTACGCGAAGAAGCTGGGCTTGAAGAGAGTTCCGTCGACCCTGCAGATTCGTGTTGCCGGCGCTAAAGGGCTTTGGTATGTTGGCGAGCCGCCCCTGGGGAATCTGGACCAGAGACCTCAGGGCGCCCTACTGAACCTGACTCCGAGTCAGGTCAAGGTGCAGCGCGATACCTTCTACGGTTGTGAAGAAGAAATCCTCTCGGTCAACGTGGTCAAGGCCAATCCAGGCGCTCGGCCTTCGCTTCTACATATGGGCTTTCTGCCGATACTTCTCGACAGAGGGGTGCCTTTCGAGAACATATGCAAATTGGTCCATAATGTCGTAACACGACAGACAGAGGAGTTCCTAGAGGCACTTGAGGCAGGATCGGTCGAGTTGAGGCAGTGGATTTCCAGACATAATAAATTCTTCGAAGCACGAAGGCGTGAAGCAGGGATAGATCTCCTTGCCGGATTTCCCAGAGCGCTCGAAGAACGTATAATTCAGATGCTTGAGGCGGGGTTCGAAGCCAAGAGCAACGGGTATTTGGCCACATCGGTAAAGCTGCTGGCAGCGAGCTACTTTCAATTGAGGAATAAAAGCTTCAAGATTGAGTTGCCGAAATCCACTACGCTTTGGGGTATTGCAGAGCCCACCACCCATCCCATGAAAGGCATGGTAGATCCTTCTGGGAGCCTGAAACCCGGAGAGGTTTGCGTAGTGTTTGAAGAGGCCTTCGACGCAGGACTTGGCAACCGAGTCACTCTACTCAACGATGTAGACCTGCTGGTGGCTCGCAATCCAGCACTTGGTCCGTCCGACATCCAGAAGGTACGGGCAGTGTTTAAACCACATCTGGCGAAATATGCCGGCACAATCATATTCTCCGCCCGTGGTAAGCGACCACTTGCCAATAAACTCCAGGGTGGAGACTATGATGGCGACTCGTTTTGGTTTACATGGGAACCGCTACTGACCGAGCCATTCAAGAACGCGCCATCTCCATGGAAACCCCCCGAACCGGAGGCGTTGTGCATCACGAAGGACAGAAGTAAGCTCTCTGATCACGTCAGTGATCCTACATCAGAGCAGCAATGGCGTAACTACCTCGCCGCGATGGCAGAAAAGCGCATTGAGCCAAGTATGTTGGGCATCGTGACTCTCTTTCACGAGCGCCTCGTATATGCTGGCCTCCCCATTGGATCGTCAGAGGCCATGGATTTTGTTCATCTGCACGACTACCTTGTTGATGCAGACAAGCAGGGATTTGACTTCAGCCAAGCTGATTTCGAAGCATTTAAAAAGAGTAGAAAGCTGCCTCCAAATCTGCCCGAGCCGAAGTACTGGCAATTCACGAAGGCAGATGACAAGATGCAGCAACAGGACGAGAGCAGAGGCCGAGTGATAAACCCGGATCCTGGGACAGTCAACATCATTGATACGATCTTCTTCGACGTGCTGCAGCCTGTCATTGAATCCACCCTCCGACGTGCAGCGATCATTCTCGATTCTGCAGCGTCGTACGACCATGACCTAGCCAGCTTCTGGAACGAGACCTTCCAGTCCGTGTCACGTAGCTCAGTGCCCGCTGCTGAGTTGCTGAAACTCAAGGACGGACTTCGTGAAGTTCAAAAAGAATGGTCCACGAACAGCCGCAAATATCCAACCTGGCCAGACTGTATACAAGCCCTTCGTAGCATGTACGACGCTATTCAACCCATGAATTCAACAGATCCGATAGTAAACGAGTGGTTGCGGAAGGTTGGTAAGGGGTATTCGCGCTGGGACGAGCTGAAGGCATCGTGCTTAGCGAAACACCACTTCGGATCAGGATCGCATCCGGGCTCGTTTGTTATGAACGTTGCTGGGGCCGAAATGTGCCATTTGAAGTTGGCACAAACAGTCGGCCAAGCATCTCGAAGTATGACTGAGGAGCAATATCGGTTGCTGAAACTACGCCGGATTCGCGCCGTCGACTCTGGCGACAGCTTCAACGATGGCGAAGACGCGGCAGCAGCAGAGGATACTGGGTACTACTAAAAATGCCCTCTGCGTGGGAGCTTCGCAGAAATGGAGACGATGAAAAGCCAGCATCATCCTTTGCGCGAGTGCGTACTGGGCTTTGAGATGCGAATTTTGTTTTACAGCTTCTATCGAGTTTCATGCTTTGTTGAGGTGTGCCCCCTACGTCGTCATGTTGGCGAAACTGCGGCGTCTGCACATCTGGTCGACAACAGGTCAGGTCTTGTTGAATGAGGTTGTTTTGCACTAGGGCCGGCAATAGTGATACCCTTTTGTTTTTCACTCCAATATGGGGGAGCTTGAGAATTAGACAGAGAGCTAGAAGACCGCAGGCGTGGGCCACAATAATGAGGAATTTCCGAGCCTTCGATTGTCCGCATAGCAGCGACAGCAGCATCCAAGCCTTGCGTAATGAGCTTCACTCTGTTTGCTTTTCTGTCACGACCTGTACAGTCATGAGCAGCACACTAGTCGAATATGAAGTAACGCCCCAAACACATAGGCTTCCTACGAGGCCTGATAATTCACAGCTTTCTCTGTTGGAGCATGGGATTCCGGGCCAACGCAGATAGCGGGACCAATTCGAAAGCAAGGCTGGCCGCAAATGGAGAGTGGGAGACCACGATCGATGGCGGAAACCTCTGGACTCCCTCGATTCGACGTCCGCGTTGTCTCGGTCAGCCATGCTTCCGATTGAACTCGGCAATGATACTGAACAGTTTCCACTCCTACGTAGGCCTACGATGCTGAGATGTGGTATAGAGGCACTCAATCTTTCCAGGGCTCCCAGGTGTCAGCCTGAACGCAGAGAGGTGCTAATTAGAAGTTGTATTATATTGATTTCCAGCTCATCCAATGCCGCGTGAACGCTACAGAACATCATGAATTTCGTTTCTTCGCATTCTACCGTCTCCGCAATCCTTCGCTTGCTTTGCTATCGATGCCTGTGCCTGGTGCTCCGATCGGCTCGCCATTAAGTTCCACTGTTGGCGTCGAAACTGGTGGCTCTCCAAATTCTTCTTGCCGGACCTCATCCTCATCAACGTCGGAGCGATCGTCTCGCTCCTCGCCAGTGCGAATAAAACGAATCAAGATGCGGCAAATCAGGAAGAACCAGAACAGGTTAACAGCCTGCAGACTGGCGAGAAGAGCGCCAGTAATTGCTTGAGAGATCCAGCATTTGTATTGCTGGGTCGTCCAGTTCAATGTGTAGGGCCCGATTGTTTGGAATTCTCCTCCAGGTAGCAGCGAAGCCAGAATTCTCAGATTAAGGTAATGGCGCAAATAGGCCCAAATCGCGATGAACGAAACGAAGTATGGCGGCGTGATCCAAGCATCAAGGTAGTTGAGGAGTTTCGAGGTCTGCGCAGTGTCAGTGGTGATCCGGACTTCCGCACCAGCGTACTTACCGCGAGGAAGAAGTCGGAGATATCGTGAGTGATGTACACCGCGACGCCAATATATGTAAAGTGGAAACGGTAACTCAGCCCGATCAATGACAATGTAATGATGTGATGCAGCACGAGCTCCTTGAAATCCTTACGCGGCTTCTCCAAACCGAGAACCAGGACCAGACCTTGCTGCGCCCAGTAAGACGCTTGTAGCAGATAGTATGCCTTGAAGATCGCCTCGTGGGCTCTGTGAGGGAAGCCTTCGTACATTCCTGGGACGTTGAAGTACCAGACCGGTGTCCTGCTCATCACATATAACCCGAATGGTCCGAAAATGCCAAAGTAGATGGCGGTGTAAAATTGCTCCATGAAGCGGGACTGCTTGTCGCGATTCCGTATCCCGCACCATATCGCGATTGGGCGGATCATGCGTTGCATCAGGAATTCTCGAGTGAACGAGAAGACGATGGTGTAGAAAGCCACGAATGCCACATCTTTCTTGCCCTTGCCATACTGCACAGGATTGCCAACATGTGCAGGAATCGTATTTGTCCTCTCTTCTAACGCCGGATTCGCATAAGATAGGAAGATGGCCGAATGCAGCGGGTTATGTTCGCCAGGATTCGCGAAATATGCGCCGAGAATTATCAGAGCCAGGACCAAAGGATTTATCCAAGTGTGCCTGAGCGACATGCGCTTCCATTTATTGAATAGGCCCTTTGCTTTCTTGCGCTTCGAGGCTTTGCCGTGCTTCCCGCTCATGGAGTCTCCTCGCGATAGATGCGATTGTGACATATCCGTTGTTGCCAATGCCAGACCTCCGGTGTCTCCTCGCGGGTCTCCACCCAAGCTCGAGCTCTTCCTGCGTCGCGTACCGGTGGTGTAGCTAGATTGGCGTAGCATACTGGGTTTGACGAGCGGCGGGAACGCCTCGGTTTGCTCGGACGACGCCATGGTGTGTGAATGTGATGGGTAAGGAGCGACTGGAAAAATGGCAAGAAGCGAAACACGCAAGTAATTCAAGTTCTTTGTGACGTGTTGAAACTTTAGGAAGGTAGGGGTGGTCAGCTCGCGTGATGACTAGCGCGTTGGCTCTGATCTGCACTGCACTACCGCTATTCACAACTCCATGCAAGTGTCCATTATATATGCTGTTACTATTGCTTGCAGAAGTCCGTGTATCAATTGATGTGAATCGAGCAAGAGTTCAACGCGACTATGGCTTGGAAGTAAATCAGTACTTCGGGGGACCTCAGAATGCCGAGACATCCGCTTCCTAAGTATCAGAGTACCGCCTACTGTGTAATCATTTGCATCACACAGTAATTACGAGTTGGACTGTAGCTCAGCACGCAGCAGATATATCAATCATGCATAGCTCAAAATCCACACATCTGACAGTCCGTTTTTGTGTTTTCCGTCTGAACATCACAGGAGCCATAGCAATTTTTCTAGAGGGAACACTGGCTTTGGGAGAAAAGCTTGTTACTCATCAGCTCTGTACTGGTATTGCTCAGACTGCTCTGGACGCCGCACAAGATTACCGTGCAATACTGAATGCAACAAGTCGCTCATTCTGCTTCTTGCATATGTATTTCTCTACCCACGACTTTGCAGGCGAACAGCACGACTGGGAGAGTGGTTACTGTGAAGTCCACGATTCAGGGGAACGGGTCGCCAGTAGCCGAAAATGGACCGAACTCGGACTGATGTCAGCACCAAAGGAATATGATCCACCAGTCTCTCAAATTCTGTTGTAGTTTCGACGACCTGTCTTGTTCTTATGTTGCAAAAGACTCTCTCCATCATATGCTGAAGATGGGCTGCCTACACTGCGTTTCCTTGCCCGAGTCCGACGGCGAATGGTAATGAGGCACAAGTCCGGGCGTGCAGGCCAATATGACTGCAGAGTTGCGCTCCACACAGTACATTTACCATGAGAAGGCGCTGGCTCCTTGAGCTTAACTCGTAGTGGTAAGTCTCCCTGCAATTATTCCTGTATACATCTTGTGATGAGGCTATACTTCCGAAACTTGAGCCGCACTGCGGCACTGGAGGAGTAGATCTATTTTGCCACTGATGGACGGAAGCCATTCATTAAGAATGTTCTCGGTGCTCTTGATAAGCCATTAGCTGACAGCCCGAAGTAGTGATCCCGTAACTTGTTAGAACTCTCGTCATTTGCGCTATCGTGATGATGGAGGCCGATGGATAGCTTCTGTCGCAGTGTCTGAGTATCTTTCCAGGGTATTCGCGAGTCATGCATGGCTTGGCAAGAGCCTTCAACTGCTGTTCCTGCTCGATGAAGGACCACACAACTGGTGCAATGGACGACTTGAGAAGCCGCTGACCGTCGAGCACGACGATCTGGTCAATCTTTCACTGCAACAAGGGCAAGTGACGAATAGCCAGGATAATGATGACACTCACTATTTGCAGGGCAGCAGCGTTTGGCAAAGCTTTGAGGCGAGCTTGGCGAAGAACGACACTTCCTCAAGATTGCGAGCAACGACAGAGCCAATTGCTCGGCCATCGATGACAGAACTGTGCCTGTTCACGATATCACAATAAACGGCAGACAGAAACCCACACACTCGCTTAAATCTCTGTGGCTTCGTTGGGTGCCGACCAAAGCAGAGCAAACCGGGCTGTCGGCTCGTGGTCGGACGTTCTCACGCCCTCACAAACGAGCTCATTCGTTGCGACTTGCGGTCTCGTTCCACGGGATCGATCAGGAGGCGCGTGCGCCCGGTTCCAGACCGTCCGATGCAATGAGAATGAGCACCCACGTGGGCGTCACGTTAAAGCTAGAATCGCCAACGTGAACGAAGCTCACGGGGCTGCGTGGAAGCGCTCGGATCGCGCGCTAATATCTAGGAGGTAGAGTCGGTAGGGCTGGTGCCCGCGATGAGGGATACGGTGGTCTACGATGGCGACGAGGTACTGGCCACAGCAGAGAGATCAAATGCGTGATACCGTGCTGAAGCGACGAACCGAGCATAGCTGACGAAACTTGCACCTTTCATTGCCCACGAAACAGTAGGTGCTGCCTGTGAAAAGGCCATTGAAGGCTTTGACCTTCACCACTGTGCAAGTCGAAGTGCGATTGAGGCGAAAATTACCGAGGGAACGAGTTGTTGAGTAGCCCTACTCCAGTGTGAGCCGATATGCCGTCTGGACTTTGTTCGCGACAATGTACGCTTTCTTCATCACTGCGTTCACGAGTGACCCGACGACATCACGACATGGGCTACACAGGCTACACAGGCTGGATCGCTACAGACCACATGCGAACTCATCTTTGATGTTCGGACATGTTCGTACAACTTCAGTATGTCGGTGGAGTGGAGTGCGCCAAGCCATGTTGCGACTTCAGTGATTATGGCGTGCTCACAAGCCAAGGAACTCCAAGAGACGACAAGTACACCCGGCCTGCATCCACGCTCTCATGGAGAGTTTGGCTGGACTCAGCGCCATCAGCCTCAGGACTTATGCAGCAGCTTAGAGCGACGCCCAGAACACAAGCAACATGCTTTCACACCCACGCCCAGACGGGCGATCACAGCAAAGGTGTGAGCGCCACGAGATGGTGCGATGACCTTGGCATGCCGCCATGTTGAGAATAAAGGCAGGCCGTTGCCTTTCCTCGCATTCTGCATTCCTCAAAGAACTTCCACTTCTAAACACCAGCAAGCATGGGTGTTCAAGCGTACTCGGAGCGTGAGTTCAAGGATGAAGAGTTCAAAGATAGCGGCAGCGATGAGCGGGCCCTGTCTCCGACAGTGGACTGGTCTCCAGCAGAGGAGAGGAGAGCGAAACGGAAGTGAGTCTTACATGGAAGTCGCACGATCCTGAACACTACTGACTGCGAACCAGGCTCGATTTGATCATAATGCCGCTATTGACGCTCGGGTTTTTCTGCCTGCAACTTGACAGAGGCAATATCGCCAATGCGATCACAGACAACTTTATGGAAGACTTGGGAATCAACCAAGATCAGTTCAATGTCGGCCAGCAGATGCTTTCCCTCGGTATCGTGCTCTTCGAGATTCCGTCCAACATGATTCTGTACCGCGTCGGACCAGGCAAATGGCTCACTCTGCAACTCTTCCTTTTCGGCACGGTCAGCACATTTCAGGCTTGGCAGACGAACTACGCGTCGTTCATCACCACCCGACTCTTGCTCGGAATCACCGAATCTGGCTTTATCCCAGGAGGTCTGTGGACGCTCTCGACATGGTATACGCGCAAGGAAACGGCCAAAAGAGTAATGATATTTTATTTCGGCAATCAGTTCGGTCAAGCGTCTGCAAAACTCCTGGCGTATGGTATCCTCCATATGCGAGGTGTTGCTGGCCGACCTGGATGGTTCTGGCTGTTCGTCCTCATGGGTGCATTCACTATCGCCTCCGGATTCGTGCTCGGCTTCTTCCTGCCTGACTCATTCAAGAACCCTCACAGCACTTTCCTTCCCAAGTGGAAAATCTTTTCTGAGCGCGAGATCTACATCCTCAACAACCGCATTCTCCTCGACGACCCTGCCAAGGGAAGGAAGAAGAAGTCGATTGGCCTGCCAGCATTCAAGAAGGCATTCTCGAACTGGCGCGTGTGGATCCACTTCTTCATCACCATGTGCAACAACGGTCCTCAGCGTGGGTTCGACACCTATGCTCCGTCGCTGGTCAAAGAAATGGGTTTCGCGGGCTTGACCTCTAACGCCTTGGCGTCGGTTGGTCTGTTCGTGCAGATCCCTGTCTCTTTCCTCTTCAGCTTCGTGTCCGACCGCTTCGACAAGCGTGGTGAGACCGTCATTACTGGTCTCTCTCTGGCGACCTTGGCGTACATCTTCAACCGCAGCTTCACCGAGATTCAGAATCAAGGTGCTCAGTACTTCGGAGTCGTCTTCACCCAGACCTTCGGCACTTTCTCTCACCCGCTCAACATCAGCTGGCTCTCGCTGACATGCACCGATTCCGAGGAGCGTGCGCTTGCCATGGCATTGGTGATCATGGGCGCTAACATTGCCGGTATCTATGGCGCCCAGATCTTCCGCTCTGATGACAAGCCTCGCTACCGCCGCGCTTTCACGATTGGTATTGCTGTCCTTGCTCTCGGCGCAATCCTCGCTGTTATCCGAAGAGTTGATGAGAGTATCAAGCGACGACGCGCGACCAAGGAAGGCCGCAGAGAGTCTGTCTTCGAGGACGTCAAGGCTGTCCCAGCAGAGATTCCAGCTCCTGCCCTGGTCGGCTCCGATCTCAAGCCTGTGATTTCGCCAACTGTACGCTGATCGAATGACACAAGGGAAATGCGTGATGCGAAATAACATTCAAACGATCGTTGGACGCGAAATGAGCAATGACATTCAGATAGATGTGATATACCAGCACTACTGTGCAACAATGCATTCATTGAACGCGCTCCATTGTCCCAGATCATATGCCCATTTGTTTGTCACAGTGGCAGGCAGCATGTAGAACCGACTGTCAGTTGATTGCTTGCCTCCTGCCTAGCTTTGTCGAGCAAACGTATTCATGGAAGCCTGATAACTTATGACTCCGTGTACAGCGTGGCCCCTTCTCTGCGAATCTGCCTATTCGTGATTTATAGTCCGTGAGTCTTGCAACAGCTATCATCGTAGGCGAGCAAGACAAATCGTACCTTCTAACCGTCCAACATCAACCCAACCCCTATGATGCAGCGACAGGGGCATGGCAGCTCGCCAACACCTGATCGCGGTCACATCGCCACTCGAGGCGTCCCAGACATACCTCACGATGACTCGAAAGCACGGCGGCCACCAGAAGCAGGGACAAACGACACAAGCACAGACTGGCCTAGCACCTGCACCCATTCCGCCACAATTCCCCACGGTACAAACTCTATCAGCAGCCAGAGCGCCTGTCACACGAGCCTGGCCATTAATCGCCCCTCTATCGCCATTCCCACCACAAATCACTCATCAGCGGTCAGCCGAGCCGCCTCCGACCCTTTCGGCTCTGCAGCTCTGCTGGTCCACCAATCGACAATACACACCCTCACTGAGGCATTGATCTGGAGGCGAGCTGTTGGTATCATTGACGATAAGATCATCGCCGAGCTCGAGGATCGCTTGGAAAAGTTCTCGTCATCCGATCGTCAAATTGCGCTTTTCGCGGCTGAGCAGCGATTTCGTGCTATGTCGTGTTTGGTCGGTATGGAAGGGTCCAAAGAACGCATGACGGAGGCAGTTCGACTTGTGAGAAGATTAGCCGATACGTTGGAGACTGTGGGAGGTGGGAAGTATGTGGAGTCTTCGAGAGAAATGCATGATTTGGCAAGGAGAATGGGGGCATGATGCGGCTGGTCGCTGGAATTCTTGGAGTGGATCTCTTGGAAAGCCGTGGCATTGGGCTTGCAAGGTGTTGTAAAGTGGTCTTCACTCGGCGCTTCTTGTTCATTGCATGGCAGTTCTGGAACAAGGTTTGCGGAGGAGGTCGTTGCGTAGGTATCACACCAGATCGCAGCAATGACCGAATATCACGACTGCTGCTTGTACAGGGTACGCGCGTTCGGTGGGACGCTCATGACTGCCTGAACTTGTCGACGATTGGGGAAATTGTCGTTTGGTGTCAAAGGCAGAGCTGGACAGAAGGATATGCTGATCCACCGACGACAGGTCGGACTGTACAATATAATACAAGGATATGGACGTGTTAACGCTTGACCCACGCCGGCATCTTGCGAGCTTTGAGCTTGCCAGGCTTCTTCCTCTCGACTCGTCGAGGATCGCGCGTGATAACGCGTGCTGAGATAAAGTCAGTGCCACGAAGTGCCAACGGGATACAACTTGCTCACCTCTCCTCAACGCTGGCTTCAAATCAGGTTCATGTGCCAACAGAGCCTTTGCCAGACCGAGTGCTATCGCATCGGCCTGTCCTGTCGTCCCTCCGCCTTGAGCCAGAGCCCATACATTGTACTTGTCCAAGCGCTGAGTGGCTTTCAATGCCCAAACCGCTGTCTCGCGATCATGCAAACGGCCGAAGAAATCGCTTAATGCCCTTCCATTGATGAGAACTTTGCCCTCTCCTTCCACCACAAATACTGATGCCGTGCTGCTCTTTCTACGCCCCACGGCCTTGGACTTGCCGTCCTTGTCGACCAAGATGGGCTTTGGCCTGTTGTGATGTGGCTGCACCAGTCTCTTGAACTTCTCCAGGGCCTGGGTCACCTCTGTAGGGATGAGCGAGGGATGGATGTAGTTCAACCGCTTCAGCAATTCCAGCAGCATCTTGTAGCTCTTCGCGCGCACAGGCTCGGCCACTTCGGCCTTGTACTGGTCGATGGTCTTCCATGCTACTCTCGGAGCCTCACCAGTGGGCAGGACTGGCAGAAGCTGGTACTTCCGAAGAAGCGCGGACAGAGCGAGCAGGTCGTCGGTGTATCGCGGTGTTGCGGTGAAATATGATGGCGATGCAGGCACGATGCGTATCCGTCTGAGGATGGGGTGGTTTCGGGGGTCGTCTTGATTTCCTCCTCGTCGCGGTCTGTTCATTCCACCCCGCCCTCGGCCTCGGTCCATGGGCGATTCGATAATTTCTGCTCTCGTCGCGGTCGGTGTCTGCCTGTCGAGCACGAATTGGCCATTCTCCTCTGGAATCTCAGGTGCAGCGCGGATGTCTTCATTGATCGAGGCCGTACCCCGTCTCGTGGTGCGCAGCCATGATGGCGTCGATCGATATGCCGCCGCAACTCTCCGCAGGCAATGGCGGCCGAGGGTGGACTCCATGGCGTGTGCAATGGCAATGGCCTGGTCTTCGTCGCGCGAGGTCCGCTACACACGCTCGGAAGCAGAGCGCAACAGCTGGCGAGCCTTGGCGTGCAGGGGCCATTTGGAACTTTTTGCGATGAACCCCTCCGCCAGTCACACAACTTCTGCTCCTCCTCCACCACCACCACCACCGACACTACATTCTGCTTTTCACAGCCAACGAAGGCGCACTGTAATCGACTCCGTCTCCTACATTCCACACTCGCACAATGGCGTTTGGCAAGATCTACAGCTACGAGGTAAGCTATTGTCCGCCCACCATCGGCACAAACAACACCTTGGCTGTAGCCACTCTGGTGTGAACACCGCTGACGACGTCGTGCTCCAGCGCAACCCGCGCACCACCGCCATCCTCGCCGTCGCCAAGGCCAACGGTCTTGACCTCGAGTTTGTCGAGACCAAGCCAGGCGCCGACATCACCGATGACTACCGCAAGCTCAACAAGCTGGGCAAGGTCCCTACCTTCGAGGGCGCCGACGGCTACGTCCTGACCGAGGCCATGGCCATTGCCATCTACCGTGAGTTCCTCGTCCTCTTCTGCGCCCAACCACTCGCACGCGCCGCACGCGCCGCACACGACCCCACATCCTGCAATGATGAACAACCACATATTCAATTACAGTTATCCCTGTCTGAAGATTACTGTTGAGAACG
>JAASLG010000429.1:0-23150 GCA_013365235.1 Cercospora sesami | reverse complement strand
ATGGCGTGACATCACATACCGAGAGCTGGCAGATGCCGTCGATGCCCTAGCTCATTGGATCGTCCGCAATTTCGGCATTGGCAATCGAAACGACGCAGCGGCGTATATAGGCATCAACGACATGCGATACGCCGTAGCGCAGACTGGGTTGATCAAAGCTGGCTACATGGCTCTCCTACCATCCCCTCGCAATTCTCAGGAAGGCCAGGCGTCCTTGATCTCGAAAACCAACTGCAAATTCCTCCTCTATAGCGAAGACTGCGAGACGGCTGTAGGTGTCATCAAGAAAGCTGCCCCAAGCCTACAGGCAATGCAGATTCCGTCGTTTGACGAGTTGCTTCGACAAGCATCAGCATTGGAGGCAGCGACACCGTGTCCCGCTGCTTATACCAACAAGTCCGAGGACAAAGTCGTTATTCTGCACACTTCTGGTTCGACTGGCCTGCCGAAGCCGATCTATCATACCAATGGCAGTATCGGCGCGTTCAAGGAAGTGGCAAACATGCCTGCCCCACCTGGTCGTCAAGGTGTCTTCAACATTGCGCTGGAGTCTGACACCCTTATCTTCTCTGTCGCTCCATTCTTTCACTTAATGGGTGCAGCGATCACCTGGACGTCATTGCTCTGTCGGCGCTCGATCTGCTGTTTACCGCCAAGCAAGCCCCCAACGGGTGAATTGATAGTCAAGACTCTTACTCAAACACGGCCAAAGGTCTCTTTGACTCCGCCGTCGATTGTTGAAGAGCTCGTAGACACCCCTGGTGGTATTGAGGCTCTTACTCAGGTAGAGTATGTCTTCGTTGGCGGAGGTCCCCTGGCTTATGGTGTTGGCGAACGTGTCAATGAAGGCACCCGGCTGGTCACAGCTATTGGTTCAACGGAGGCTGGCTTCATACCCTCTCTCATCCCGGAAGACCAGACAGACTGGCAGTACTTTGAGTTCACGGAAGGCAGCGGAGTAGTCATGGACCACGAGGGCGAAGACCTGTACGAGATGACAATGAGGCCGACTAAGAACCGCCGGTACCAAACTATATTTCACACCTTTCCCGACGACTCGGAGTGGCGCACGAAAGACCTGTTCGAGGAACACCCTACGAAGAGTGGCCTGTGGCTCTATAAAGGGCGCAAGGACGACGTCTTAGTGCTGAGTAACGGCGAGAAGTTCAACCCGGTCGGCTTCGAGAAGAGTCTCGAGAGCCACGCTTTGATCAAGGGCGCTCTCGTAGTCGGACAGGCACGCTTCCAGACTGGACTTCTGATTGAGCCGGATTGGAATGCTGTTGGACACCGGAACCAAGACCTGTCAGAGCTTGTGGAAGAATTGTGGCCATTGATCGAACAGGCGAACAAAGCTGCCCCAGCACACGGCCGTGTCTGGAAGTCGAAAGTCGCTATTACCAAGCAAGATAAGCCGTTCAGGCATGCACCTAAGGGGTCCATTATTCGGAGACAGACGACGGATCTGTACAGTGCGGAAATAGAAGCGCTGTATTCGAACGAAGGGACTTCTGACGAGCTTGGCCTTCTTGACCCAAGTGCCGGTATCGACACAGCCATGGAGTACTTGGGCAAGGCTTTCAAGGCCAAAGGCTTTGAGATACCCGACGACGCTTCCACAGATGCCGATATTTTCAGCTTTGGCATCGACTCACTTCAAGTCATGGCGCTCTCATCAATTTTGAGTCATGCGACAGGGAAGGCCGTGTCGCCTCGTGTGGTTTACGGTCATCCAACGATCCGGAGCTTGGCCGGATACCTTGCTGAGGCTGAAGATGATGTCTCCACTGGCGCCTCTCGCGAAGAATTCATGGAAGCGATGATTAAGAAGTACACTCATGATCTGCCTTCTCGACCAGTGCAAGACGCCCCGCGACCGGTCGAGCACACAGTACTTCTGACTGGATCCACTGGCTCTCTGGGCGGTCATATCCTTGAGGAGCTGGTTAGCTCTTCGTCAATAGCTCAAGTGTATGCACTCAATCGGTCTATTGATGCAGATATTCGTCAAGCCAAGCAGTTCAAGTCTCGCGGTCTCAGCATCGATGGGTTGCGCAAGGTGACCTTTGTCACAGCCGACTTTGGTCGCGAGCGTTTCGGACTGGACCCCAAAGTGTACAATGCCATGCTTCAGTCGGTCGACATACTCATTCACAATGCATGGGCTGTCGATTTCAACAAAACTCTGGCAACCTACGAGGGTGTTCACGTTGCCGGTACCCGCAGAGCAGTCGATTTCAGTGTGCAATCAAAGTACAACGCACAGGTTGTGTTCATCTCTTCCATTGCCAGTGTTGGAAACTGGTTTCACGACGACGCCGCTAATGCTACTCGGGAAGAGAGGTCCATCCCAGAAGAGATTCCGAAATCTCACTCTGTGGCGCTGCCCCAGGGTTACGGAGAGTCGAAGCACGTGGCCTCCATGATTCTAGCACAAGCCGCCAACAAATCAGGAATTCCAGCGACCATTGTGCGAGCAGGACAGCTCGGAGGCTCCGTCACTAGCAAGGCGGAGTGGAATCGTCACGAATGGTTGCCGAGCATCATCATCACCTCCAAGGCGCTGGGTCTAATTCCGGAATCGCTGGGTGTGCAAGACACGGTCGACTGGGTGCCCATGGACCTCGCCGCGCGGGCAGTGGTGGACATCGCACTCGCGCGCGCGCAAGATTCTGCTGGCCTCGATGTCACGCACGTCAGTAACCCGCGTACCGTGTCATGGAGGGCGCTGATACCCGCTGTGCGCGATGCTCTGCAGCGCGAGACTGGTCGCGAGATGACTGTGGTTCCTTTACGCAAGTGGCTCAAAGCTCTTCGTGCGAGTCCCATCACGCCGGCCGAGATCGAGATAAAGCCCGGATTGAAGTTGTTGGAATTCTATGAGGGTATGGAGAGCGCTGGGATGCAGCTGCCCGCTATGGCCACAAAGCACACGCAGAAGCTGAGCCGTACGGTGCGGGATATGGCTGCCATTGATGGGGCATTGATGACCAAGTGGCTGCGGGAGTGGCAGCAGTAGACGTGGAAACTTCACTGTTGATGAGGCGGGAAAAGAATTATGGAGGAGTAAGTGAGGCAGTATAACCTTTGGTAACTACCTTCTGACTGACATGAGCTCTAGTGTAATGTCACGTATGCTTTCTGGTATTGTGGGAAGAATTGGCTTGGAATCGAGGACGGTATATGGCGCGAAGTCTGGTGTTGGGGGATTTTTGCACTGCTGTTTTTGACTGATTCCTGTGTTTGCGTGGGGGCGAGGACGGTATGTCGTGCGGAAACCGATGATCTACGATTTTTGCTCTCATTCTTCTGGAGTCAATTCATGTTCTCTGCTGCAACCATTCACATTGACATCCTAATCGATATCGATCGGCTTCAGCTTCAAGGCCACAGCTTCTCGGTGTATCGGAGCGTCATTCTTATTGTAGAATCGCAGAGTGATTGCAGGAGTCGCACCTTTACGACACATTGAAATCCACTATCCAGAAGCTTCTCGACCAGTGAGTATTCTGCAAGAGCCTGTCATCAGATCTGTGCCGAAAAGCCGCTGTCTAGAAGACTCACAAGGGCAAGACTCTTTGATACTCATGCCAATTCGAACGATGAAGCAAACTAGTAAGCAAACGCGATCGATGTACAAGATCTCTGCAGTGCCATGGCTCTTCCAAATACTGCAATCTGCTCCAAGTCGTTCACTGCATGGCCTCGTACGACAGACTTCTGAGTAATATGACAAGGGCCGACTCTGACAGTCAGCGATTGTCACGGCAAGCCATGAACGTGACATCGTCATTGGTCATTCCCTGAGCCGAATACTTCGAGTTCAGCCGCATTCAATAAGTCTCAAGCCTTGGACAGCCGACGTATGTCGCGTGGTAGCTGTTCGAATGACCCTCCACTGCTCAGCAGCATATCTACCGGCTTCTTCCCCCCTAGATTCTGCTTTTCTTCCTGTACACAATACCAACCAAGCGCAATACGAGCTATATCAACAACAGTCAAAGACACTATACCAATTTCGAACTCTCTCGTCTACCAACCAACCAGTCAACCAATCTCGACTACCAAATACATATTCATCATGGCCTCAGCAGCTCTTGCGGCTCTCGTCGAAGTTGTCGGCTATATCTCCTACCACTACTCGACCATGAACCGAAGTGAAGAGATTCTTCGAGACATCGACATCTCCGAGTATCCCGATGAATGGGAGGCAAGCTACGACGCTCGGACAGACGCCAACACAACTTCACCAACCGGACAGCTTTCTAGAAAGCTAGCACTGGCGTACAACACCCACATCGATGCGGGCAAGACTCAGTCTGCGAGCGAGATTTGGGCTGTGGGCAGGAGTGAGTACGGAGAGGCTGTGTGGAAGGTTGTGTGTCCGAGGAGACACTAATGTGGAGGATGAATGAGATTGTAAGTGAAGGCGCCATACGTGATCTATGGTTACATGCTAATAAATATGTGCTCAGTCCGATTCCTTGCATGCTTCCAGCAGAATTGCGGCACAGTATGCTCTTGTGTTGTGGGACGGTATAGAGTAGCATCGAGGACGTTTTGTGGGGCAAAGGACATTCACGGGCCAGAGTTCCTTGATGTTTCTGATATGCTTGCTTGTTTAATGCCATTTGATGACAAGGTTGCTTGTGAGCAAGGACAGTACTGTGCGCGGAGAATGACGATTGGTAATTTCCCTTCTTGTTCTGGTGTTTCCAGCGGTGTATAGATAGACGAAAATTGAGGTTACGATGACTTACTTGAGTGTGGTATATGGCGAGTGTCATATCTCTGTACTTCTCATCTTATCCTCTGGCAACCCACAGAGTCATGAATGCCGGTAGAGCTATGGATGCTGGCAGAGTGCGCAAGGGCGATATCTTGTGCTCATGCCTTCTTCCCTTGATCTTCCTGCCTTGCTCGGCGTTGTGGCAGAAACAGTGTGGCGAAAAGAAGCACGCGAATAGTCAGAGTGAGAGGACAGGGCCTGGCCGCTTGTTATACTTTCGTGGCTTGTCTCTCCAATGTTCCTGCGTTGCCCGGCACCATGAAGAAATATGCGTGATAAGCAGACAGACAAATTGGAAGGAAACGCCATGCTTGAATATGTCGGCCACTACGTTCCCGGGTCTGCTATCCGGCATTGAGATCGAAATACAATGATTACTATGCCCTCGTTGTCGGACTGTGGGCGGTCGCAACCTACTGCATATCCGCACCATGTTTCCGGAAGAGGTCACAGATATACCATTTGGTCGACGCATGCGAAGAGGAGCCGCATTTCTTGCCGTTCTGGAGACGATGACAGTCTCGATTTGATGGGAGGAAGTTCGGAGTTGGATGCAGTGGACACTTTTTGGTTTACCGTGATCTGGATCCGGTGGCCTGTGCGCCTCACGTGCGATCCTTTTAGCGGGGAACGTCATGTCTCTGTTTCGGCAAGACTACATGGTAACTATTGCTTGTCCTTCTTTTGCTCGTTTTTGGCCGCCGATGACCCTTCCCGATCCTCTTAGCCGCCTTCAAGCGCGAGCTTGCTAGCAGAGTCAGCCATGTGTTCAAATAGGTAGGTTTGCTCTCTGCATCGATCTCTCCGTTCTACTATTCCATTGTTCTCTATCTTGGGCATACACTCCTCCTTCTCCTTGAGACCATTCCGACGAGAGGAGGACGATCCCATCATAAGCTCGCGCCAGCACGCGACACATCCCTGATCACCATATACCATCTTCATACTGACAGCGATGGCGGTGGAGAACTACGATATTGTGATCGTGGGCGCTGGCCCAGTAGGCCTGTTGCTCTCAACATGTCTAGCACGATGGGGCTACAAAATCAAGCACATTGATATGCGACCCGAGCCCACACTCACTGGACGCGCCGATGGCATTCAGCCGCGATCACTGGACCTGCTCCGAAACATGGGCCTGAAGCGAGCCATCATGGCAAACGAGCCGGCGAAGGTGTACGAGGTTGCCTTCTGGGACCCTCTAGACGAAGGCAAGGGCATCGCGAGAACAGGCACATGGGCGTCTTGCCCAAAGTTCATCGACGCGCGATACCCATTCACAACGTTATTGCACCAGGGCCTGATCGAGAGGGTCTTCATCGACGACATTGAAAAGCATGGCACACGGATACAAAGGCCTTGGAAGATCACGGGCTTCAAGAACGATGGGAAGGACTCAACATATCCTGTTGAGGTCAATCTCGCGCATGTGAACGGAGATGAGCAGGAGACTGTTCGCGCAAAGTATCTGTTCTCGGGTGAGGGCGCGCGATCATTTATCAGGGAACAGCTTGGAGTCGGCATTACACACAAAGACCCAATTGCATACGTGTGGGGCGTCATGGACGGAGTCGTTCGGACAGACTTCCCCGACATCAAGATGAAGTGCACAATTCATTCGGATGCCGGCTCCATTATGGTCATTCCCCGCGAGAACAACATGGTCCGCCTCTACATTCAAATTGCCTCATCAACAGACAAAGACTGGAACCCGCGGAAAACAGCCACAACTGAGGAAGTGCAGGCTTATGCTAAGAAGATCATGAAGCCATATTACATCGAGTGGGATCGTGTAGAGTGGTACTCGGTATACCCGATTGGACAAGGCATTGCAGATCGATATACCTTGGACGAGCGCGTGTTCATGGGCGGTGACTGCTGCCATACACACTCGCCTAAAGCTGGTCAAGGCATGAACACTGCATTCTTAGACGCGCAGAACTTGGCCTGGAAAATCCATCACGTCGAGTCTGGTTTCGCCGATCGCAGCATTCTGAAGTCATATGAATCGGAGCGGAAATACGTGGCCGAGAATCTACTGAATTTCGATGCTTCATACGCCAAATTGTTCTCACAGCGAGTGCCCTCGGCGGCAGAGCGCGCCTCTGCTGCCAAGTCGAATGGTGGAAAAGACGAGAATCCATTCGTGCAGAAGTTTAAGGAGTCTTGCGAGTTTACATCTGGTTACGGCGTCGCCTACCTCGAGAACGTCTTCAACTGGTCAGAATCTCATGCGGCGCAATCACCGCTCTTCCTCACGACCAAGAACGGAGGCACGAAACTACGCACAGGGCGCATTCTGACCCCAGCGACCGTTACTCGGGTTGTCGACGCCAACGTCGTGCACCTCGAACAGGAAATCCCTCTGAATGGATCCTACCGACTTTATCTCTTCGGCGGCAAGCCATCTAAGACGAAGAAAGCAATCGGAGACTTTGCCGCCGGTCTGCGCAAGAAAGGTTCATTCTACGACGTGTACAAGCGAGCCGACATCGACAAGGTGGATTACCACGAGCGACACAACCCACATTCCTGGTTCTACACATTCAATATCATCTTCAACTCTCACCGACCCGATATTGAGGTCCGCGAGCTTCTGCCTGAAGTCTTGGCACGCTACACTGATCACGTTTACGCCGACGACATTTGGGATCAAATGGTGCCTGAAGCAAAGGCTTCAGCGCACGCCAAGGTCGGCCTGTCAGAAGAGGAGGGAGGTATTGTGGTCGTGCGACCTGATGGCTACGTCGGTTGCGTGGTCAAACTTGTCGAGGGATCTGGCACGGTCGACGCGCTGAACTCCTACTTCAACTCGTTCACCACGAAGACAATAGGGTCCGAGAGGGCACAGCTATGATGAAGCGCTTACGCCAGTTTCCTATTGTCACAGCTTGAAGCGTTATCGTACCAGATCATTGAGCGAAAATAATTTGACTATTGTAACAATTGACCGCATACCATTGTGCACCCCAAACCTTAATTTCCTATTGTCAAGTTTTCTCTTGTGTTTGCAATACATATCACTCCCGCTTGGAATGTACTTCTTCTTACATACTTCTGCACAGTTCAGACGCTTCCGCATACGCTCTCTCACGAAAACCCACCTTTCCTCTTATCATCCGAAGACCGATCGCTGGACGTCGACTTCATCCCTTTCCATCCCAAGCTCTCGAGTACGCTCTATCTCTCAAGACTTCCGAACTATCTCACTCGACACGGCTTTCGATCTCATCCTCTATACCTCATCACACCAGACATATACTCTTCTTCTCGACGCAATGGCATACTCCAGCAAGCGTAAGGCCGTGACCCAGCTCACTCCTCCTGCAAGCAAGAGACAAGCGACGAAGTGTGCTTCGGCCCAGTACAATACGAACAAAAGCAAGAGCATCGAGACCGACACTCCATCAATTTTCAGGCGCTTGCAGCACGAATCGGTTAAAGTGGCAAACGACTATCGCAAAGTCCGCTTCCCTATTCTTGGCAAGTATATCACGAAAGAGGTCCCAGAACCCATGCAACAATACGACACAATGGACCTGATGCCTGCCGACTCTCGTCAACTACATCACAACATCTCCGTCTCTGGTCCAGTCGCGCACGATGGCAAGCGCCCTGCAGTGGTCCGGACCCCGTATAACAGGGACCAAAAGCTCACGTTCTTCGATCTTGCACCGGAACTTCGCAACGAGATATACAAACTCTCGTTGGTAAGTTCAGAGGGCATTGCTATCATGAACAAAAATCCCAACAAGATCGAGCCAGCCCTCCTCTTCTCCAGCAAGAAAATCCGGTCCGAGGGTCTGGACATGTTCTATCATAACAACAGCTTCCACTTCGACAACACCGAAACAGCCATTGGCTTTCTCAAAGCCTTGCACCGAACACAGCGCAATTCACTCCAGTCATTCACGATCGGCGATCCATTCAAAGCGGCGGTGACACCAGTCGAGGCAGAACTTGAGGACGCCCGCATTAGGAGATACAATACCGATTATCACTGGAATCGTGTGAGTTCGGTAAGCAGAGCCGCTCAGGCAAAACTTCAAGCCACTCTGGACAAAAGCCCCCGAGCTCTGAAGAAATTCGGCCCCCTCGCGACGCCAGTGCTGCCTCCAAATATGGAGTATCTTCTCACGCACCCGTCGAACAATCCTCTCACAAGGCAGAAAGATGTCATTCTCGACAAGCCACGCACGCTGAAAGCCACTAAGCATGCGCTCCGTCTGCTGGACATTTCGCTTGGGAGAAAGGAGATGAACGATGTTGTCAAGGTAGAAATGCTGGTGCACGTGCCAGTTGATGAAAATCAGCCGACGAATGGCATTGCTGGGGCAAAAGAAGAGTGGAGGGAGATCACGATGAAAGACGCAGACGAGTATAAAGTGGTGCAGTCTATGAGACAGAAGTATATTATGCCGATGACAGAGATGGGGAAGAGCAGGAGATAGAAGAGGGTGTAGATAGGATACGAATGGTACTGCTTCTGCGGTTTCGAACTCAATGTGTTTTATTTGAGCCAACTATGTTCCAGATATTGCCCTATTCAAATTGGCTCAGTACATCAGAGATAACATGAACGGCGTCTGTGCCTCCAGGCACTGCGTTTTATCTGAGTCATTATTTGTCCTGATGTTTCCTGTCCAATTTTCTTCGTTGAGACAGAGACATGAAAGACCTTACTGTCTCTCCAGGCATGCGACTCACAAAGGGCTACTCAGTGTCCAGTCAACACCCAACGTAACAATCTCTAGGTATTAGAGACAAGGTGTGGACTTGTCTGACTCTCTGCGTATATGGTCGAAGCTGAGGCATTAATTGTCCAAAATGTTTGAATGCTAGCAGAAACAGGTTTGGGAGTTATGGCTCTCGCTCCTTGCCTCTGTGCAAATCAGAAAGCTGCAGAGCCAACTGAGATCCAAATGCTTTGAAGATTTTTCCTTTTCAATCCTTGGAGAATGTTATGTTGTAGTTGTTCACACAAGTGATATCGACTTGCTAGGGTAAACTGTGAATAGTTCATCGAAACCGGCTCCAAGCGAGGCCGATGTACAGAGCACGTTGAGTGACCCAAGCATGTGGTGTCGGAGAAGGAGGTAAATAGAAGCGAAAGATGGTGGCAAGTTCAAAAAGTTCACTTCTCATTATCTATGCTCTGGTGCGTGAGCTCGACTCATGGTGTTTCTGAGTGGAATAAATGCAACTGAGCGGCCAGTTAATGAAGAGCCAAGCGCATCAGCTCCGACCAGCTCTCGAGACACGAGTCCTTACCAAGTAAGGTGTGTCAATATGTCAGTCCTAGTGACTTGTAGTTGTTGATTCCATAGGATTAGATGTCCAAGGTCAATAGGGGTGATAGCATGATCGAGTTCATTGATCCGAATGGTTGCCCGGGGATGTCCCAGTAAGTTGTCTGGCACTGAACCAGTATATTGTTTTCACACGAGGTTCTTCTCCCTCTGGTGAATGGGGTGTAGCTCAGCCAACTCATCCCCGAATAGCAAGTGAATGACATGCAAGGCTTTCTTAGAAGCAAGGCTTTCTTAGAAGTTGTCTATTGTGAATCCGGGCGACTTAGCCGTCCATCTGAACAGTGCCGATGCAGAAGGCCAGCCTCGGTTGTGTTGCTCACTTGGGTAGGCCAACAAAAACAAGGAAGATTAAAGACGAACATGCTGAACAACCAGCATAATAGTGTTGTGAATGAAAGAGCAGTGAGAACTTCATCGGACGCCAAGGACAGTGCAAGCACTGCTTCCACATGACTGTGTTGTCCTGCCGGAGGTCCTATGAGTAACTGCTCTCGCATCTGGTGTGCTCCGGATTCCCAGGCCAAGGGTTGAGGAAGAGGCCGAGCCCACGCACCCGATAAGGAAGCATTGCTCAACTTTGCTGTTAGACTGACATGGTCCACTAGCATTCACTCTCAGCTCGTTCGATCATTTCAAAGTGTAGAAAGGTTTTCAAGTCGTCCGGAGCAGTTGAGATATTCTGCCAGAGAAAGTGTTGCGTGCAGCACTCTAGTTGCTCATCCTGCTGTGACTTCAACGGCAATATCAATTACGCAATGCATGACCCCAGGAGCATAGCTTTTCAGCTTGTTGATATACTCGATCTCGACCTTCAGCTTCTGCCCATCTCCGAGATTTTCCAGCTGAGAGTTATTGGACTCCAGCAGAATGCGCTCGAATTCCCTCCTGGTCTCCTCGCTCTTCTCAATGATCTCCTCCACCAGGAAATTCTCATGAATGTGCAACCACCCCTTCGGCTTCAACGAGACGAAAGCAGCAGCAAGCTCCAGAGACTTTCTCGAGCTCGGCAGCATCCCAAGATTGACGTGTCGGATGTTCAGTGTGCTGTGCCTTGACACATCTCTCAGCCGTTCCGGTGCCATCTCATTCGTTTCGTTGAAGACCAGAATTCTCGCATCACTCTTCCCAATCACTTCCATCGCATTCTCATCTTCACCCTCAGCACCCTCAATCCTCCCAAAAACTTCAACCCCCCATTTATTCCTCCTCGCCCCCCTCACCAACCCCTCCACACTCCAAGGATTCAAATCCCAACAAAACACCCTCCTCGCCCCAGCCTTCACATACGAGAAAGTAAAATAGCCAATCCCAGCATACAAATCTACAACATCGAACCCCAACTTCCAATCTTCATCTCCCTCATCACGCGCTCGCGTAGCTTCTTCAGCCGCTTGTACCACAGAAGGCAAAGTCAATAATCTCGCCTTCTCCGAAATATTCCCTCGCGAAAACATGGTCCATCTCGGCGCCCACGTCTGATAAATCCCATTCTGCTTCGCAGTCACCCAAAAGGCTTTTGCGAAATCGTCTTCTGTGGGAGGATCCGAAGCAGTCTCTGGTCCGAAATCGCCATAGACAGGTGTGAAGTTTATTGGAGCGCGGAGAATATTTTCTGAGTGATCGGCGTCTTCATTTTGAGGTGGGATGGGCTTGTTCGAGGCGATGTGTGTGATTTTGCATTCTTTGCAGATGCGTTGCCAGAGATCATCGAGGGTTTCTGGGGCGAGAGGTTGAAGTGGTTGCCATTCTGGGCCGGACAGGGCGTTGTGGGGGAAGATGAGTAGGTCGCCGTAGATTGTGTGTGATCTTGAGAGCTTTTTCCACAGCGCAGTGCTTGTATCCGAGGAGAAATTGTTGTTGTCGCGCCATGCCTGGAAGGCGCGGTCTAGGCCGGACATTTGGGTTCAGGATGTGAAGTTCGTTGTGGTGGTGGGAGTCTTCCACAGAAAGAGCTTGATGAGACACGGTGGGTTTGAGGGAATCACGGCCACATTTAGCACAGACTGATGTGGACACACCTGCCTCAGTTCACAGTGCTGTAACGAAATGGAAACGAATTTCAAATCTCTTATTTTATGCTATCTGAAGCTATCTCGCTGTTGATGTAAAAGCAATGTGCGTGTCGATCGTTCCATTCTATTGCGCTTGCCCATATTCCAACATTCATTTGCAGCTCTCAATCCTTGGTCTTCGGCTTTACTCCGGACACTCCTTGATACCAGTGCCTTCACGAGACAACTCCCACTTCCACTGCCTGTAGTCGAACATGCCCCAGACGCTCAACTCCGACAGAGAACAGTAGCGTCCTGGTACGCGGCAATCAGGGACATAGATTGCATCGAGGGACAGCGGCAAGAGTTCTCCACCAGTGCTACGTAGGAGATTCTCGACCTGCTCGCGAACGCCTCTTTGGATTAAGGATTTGAGATGCACATAGCCGAAGTGCCTCACGCCTTGGCCGCTCCAGTCAACATATTTCAGTTCAAAGCGCCGGATCTTTGCGATGTTGTCTCTCGGTATCTTGCTGAGGAAAGTGATGGCTTCTTTTTCGGTGTTTGCATACCAGGTGTTCCCGCCATAGAGCATTGCTGTTGCTTCTTCGTAGATCTCTCGGTTTGCGGCGATGATGTTGACTGCTGGTGGCAGACTCCGCGGAAGCGCTTTGCCGTGTTCTCCAGAGACAGAAATGACTTGGTCGTCAAGTAGAAGAGCTTGCTTGTAGATGTTGTTGCGCAGCTCCGCAGACAAATCGCGGAACGAGGTTGGGTTGTTTGTTTCAGACATGTTGTCTTGTGGTAGAATGGCTTGAGTTGTAGGTGTGGTTGATGGCTTGTCTTTCGAGATGTGGGTACGCAGTCGATGGCTTGTTTGTGGCTGTCTTCTGACACGATGGTCTGAGTTGTTGGTGAGTGTGGTTGGCTTGTCTTTCGAAGTGTTAAAATAGTGTTCGATGGTCGGTTTGTCGTGGTCTTCCGATATGATGGTCCGAAGTGTGTGAGAATGTAGTAGAAGACCTGCTTGTCGAGGAGGGCGAGTGGTATATATGCATGCAAAGGACCAGAGTGCGAGTGGCTCAGTGATGTCCTCAAAAAGGTTGCGATCCACGAAAGTTGCGCTCCTGACCTTGGGACGTCGAGAATTTTTCGACTTGCCCGGGTACTAGCGAGCAAAGGGTGGTTCACGCGAACTATGATCCTGAGATGTAGTCGAGCATGAGGCCACTTTGTGGGCTCTCCGCTGTTCAGATCGCCCCCAAATTAGAAGCACTGCATGGAAGCCCTCCTACTGCAGATACTCTCCAACAGCCTTGACCGCATCCTGAAAGTTCTTTCCCTCGATCAGAATCAAATGCCCTTGAGGCTTGATTCCCGCCTCAGTGAAAGCTCTCTTCGCATCACTGGCGCCCTCATCTGCTTCTTTCTCGTATTCAAAATTCGAGAAGCCCAGGGCGTGTTTTTGCCACACTTCATCTTCAGCGTGGAAGTAGAAAGTTTCAGAGTTCGCGCTTCCCGACTTCTTTCCCTTTTTGCTCGGCCGCTCCTCCTCTGCATCAAGCTTTGAGTCCACTTCAGCATAAGTCTTGCTGAAAATAAGGTAGTGCGTGAAGTCGTAAGGTTCCTTGTCCTTGACAGCAAGTTCAACTTCCTCCAAGAGCAGGCTGTACATTGGAGGAATGATCTGGTGTGGAATGTTGATGAAGCGTTCGTTCAGAACCAGTGCAACTTGTGCTTTTGAGTCAGGCGCAAGTAGCTGTTCTAGTTGCTGAAGACCAGGATTCCCAGATGCTTTGGCACGAGAGAGGATGTATTTGGTCAAGTTGAGAATGATGGGCTTCATCCTGTGGTGGTTGAGGTTTAGGGCCGTGAGAAGCGCATACGGATCGCTCTCTTTGCCGTCACACTTCACTGTTGAGCCCATACCAGGTTGCGAAAGGATCAGATCGGCCAGCTCTGAAAGGTCAAATAACTGATTGTCGGCATCGAAAAGTTGTCGGAGCAAGTTCTTCAGGCCGTGGAAATCCACTTCTGGATCCGGGTCCATGAACTCGAAATCTACGTCGAGCATATTTATGTCCTGGGCGGAAGTCAGTGTCTCGGTCCCTATCAATCAGAATACTGCTGCATACATCGTCACTGCCACTGTCCTCGCCGTCGACGTCCATCTTGTCCTTCGAGGGCAGCTTGTCGTCGCCATTCGCCTTTCTTTTACCCATCTTGGCGCGTTACGCAACACTCAAGTACACAGTTAGTGAACTTGTTGTGATAACTGCTGGCTTTGATTCTGGCAAGAGAATTGTACGAACGACGAACTTTATGTCGGTTCAACTTTTTTGAACCGCCAAGGCCGAAGCACGTGCCTCAGGCCATTGGAGTAGAGGCAATCGCGCCAAGCAGCAGTCTATGGACCAGCAAGACTTAATAGTGCACAGAGGCGATGTGTGGCAGGCAGTCTAGCATGAGCAATCACACGTTTCACGCCACTGGCAGGTTCCACTGAAGCAGACTTATGGGCCGCAGCTATACTTCTTGACAAGTGTACTGGATCGCGAACGTCCTTGTGGAAGTGACCTCTTTTACAGACCTGATCTCACCGACGCTAAAAACAAGATGATGTATCTTAACTGTACATGGCCTCACCTGTCTGGCTCAGCGTATACCACCTCATGCCTCCACCTCTATGTCCTCTGCTCGCATTTCCCTCTCTCTATCGCAACGCTTGTGCTCCTTTTAACCAATGACGAGCGAATTGTCCTCAGGGAAGTCATATTCTGGCACCTCCAAGTTCAACGGGGCTGGGCCCTTTCTTACACGACCGGAAATATCGTAGTGAGAACCGTGGCAAGGGCAGAACCATCCACCATAGTCACCAGCCTCTCCAATGGGCACACAACCCAAGTGTGTGCAGACACCCAGCATGATGAGCCACTCGGGCTTCTTGACACGATCGCCGTCGGACTGTGGGTCACGGAGGGTCTTCCAGTCGAAGTCCTCGGCTTCCTTAATCTCGTCCGCAGTACGGTGGCGGATGAAGACCGGCTTTCCACGCCACTTGATGATCACGTTCTTGCCCTCGGGAATGGTTGCAAGGTCGACTTCAACCTTGGCCATGGCCAGCACATCGGCGGAAGCGGACATGTTGACAAGGAAGTCTTTACGTATGTCAGCCATTAATTCTCCATCTCGCAAGAAATATCGTTGCGCTCTGCTCTACTCACCCTGCACGGTATTCTTTGCACCAAGCGCTGAAACACCACCCATAGCGCCGACCATGAAGTACTGGAACAGCTTGTTGCCAGTCTCGCCCGAGTTATTCCTGTAGCTCTTGAAGGAAGGGATGATGGTGGTGTCTGGCTTGTTGCTAGCGCCACGGTGGAAAGGCGATTTGAACTCGGTGTGTGATGTTGAGGCATCGGTAGAGCTGGCTTCGCGTTTCTGGATGGCGGTTGAGGTGGTGCGCAGAGCAGGCACGGCCTGACGAGTGGCGCCGCGCACCAGCGAGGTGGCGGCTCGAGAGGAGATCGACATGTCGGCGGATGTGGGAGGTGCCTGCGGAGGATGGGTCGGTCTCAATGGGTCGTGGTGGTCGCAGGAGGCGTGAGATGGAATGATGCTTTTGCTCTCGGAAAGTGAGGAAGTTGTGGCCAATCAGAAACGAGCTGATTCAAGGCGAGGAAGGCACGCCGGAGCTCGGTTGTTCCTGCCTCAGGCGACAACCAACTAAAGCTTGGCGCGCGACTGCCTAGTCATGGTCAACCAAGGGACGGTCACTTCACTTTCTTCAGTCCGCCACCGCCCAGAAAAAAATCCTTCGACGGCAGAGACCGTCATGGCGCCTCCTGCGACACGGACCAGCTTCAAGCGCTCGGCTTCTGAAGACGCAGACGACACAAGCGTCACTTCTTCGAAGCGTGCCAAGGCCAGCAGTCGATCAAGTAAAGCACAGACTCAATCGCAAGAATCACAGGCCAAGTCAGGCACTGGAGAACGACCAAAGCGATTCACGCCAGACGGAAGAGAGATTCCATACATGAAACCACGGCCCAATGGATCTTGGCGAATGATCACTGGCGAAGACATTGCCTACACTCCGGAGGAACGGCCGACTCGAGCTCCAGCAAGTGCATACAAGCAGACATCGATCACCCAATCGTTCGGCCAGTCGACATACTCTGGAAAAGAACGCAAATCGAAACCGCAGCTCAAGAACACCACATCAAGTGGCTCAAAACCAAAGGCGACCACCAAAATGATGGCCACAGCATCGTCGTCAAAACGACCTGATGGAGCAACATCAACCAACCCAACAGCCAAACCAGCGGCGTCCACAACCCAAGCCGGCCCCTCGACCTCCAATCACATAACTCTCAACCATTCCATCTCCAACATCTTCGACGCACCTCCGAACGCTCTCCTCCTCCACGCCTGCAACACCGAAGGCAGCTGGGGCGCAGGCATAGCCCTCGCCTTCAAAAAAGCCTACCCCTCGGCGTTCGAAACCTACCGGAACCACTGTCGGCTCACACCAAGCGATGAACTCATCGGGACTGCGCTTCTCATCCCTCCATCTGACGAAGACGACTCTGACTCGAGTAAACACTTCATCGGCTGCCTCTTCACATCAGTCAGTAAAGGCCAACGCAAAGACTCTCCTGACAAGATCCTGCGCGCAACGGGGACTGCGGTGAAGGATTTGATTACGAAGGTGAAGGAGTGGAATGCGGAGCAGGAGAGGAAGGTTGGAGAGGTGAGAATGTGCAAGATCAATTCGGGGTTGTTTGGGGTGAAGTGGGAGAGGACTCAGGCTGTGCTCGAGGCCATCGAGGTTGATGACGAAAGCTCGATTCGAGAGATCGAGGTCATCTCGAGGAGTGAAGACGATTGATGAGAAGGTGCCAGGTACGGCGCGATGTGGTAAGTTCTTTCTCTTTCTCTTACTTTTTTGATGATACCTCGGCGGCGGGAATGGCTCTGTTGAACAAGATGTTCACGGCCAACGATGGGCAGATCGACGTAAGGATGGATGACGGGTTTCCGCGACGGCAACGGTTCTGTTGAACATCATGTTCACGGCCAACAACGGGAAACTTGGCGTAAGGATGGATGATTGGCGGCACTTCTGGTTTGTTTCGAAATTCGTCGATGCGTTCTTCGTGTCCGAACAAAAAAGTTATGGCGATGATACCTTGGGATGAAGCTAGGTCACAAGCAGGACGACAGCACTGCTTCAACGGAATCAGACATTCGGCAGAACTTTGGAGAGATTCGAAAGCGTTTCTCCAGGAATACTCGAATGTTTATGCAAATCAAGAACGATTGATACAACTCTTCATCTTTCGCTACCGCGCATGTTCAGCAGTAGTCGTATGCTTCTCCTTCCTTCATCGAGTCATGCATCATACCCCTCCTCCCACTCTCATGAGTGACGACTAGTGTCGACCACCTTGCGTATCTTAACCGAGAAGCTCAACGTCCAACCCGATAGCCCTCATGAACAGGTTGACGTCTGCCAACCTCTTCAAACTCATCTCTTCTGGTAATGTCTTTGACACACCGACAGTCTCCATAACGCGATCCTTGACGCCCAACACAAGGCGTTGTTGTTGATCGGGACTAGCGCCAACACCCATCGCAGCCAAGAATTGCCAAACGTGGACGTCCTCGGAAGCAGACACAGGCCCATCGGTCGGGAAAATGTAAGGCAAGACAGGCTCCAAAGTATCGAAAAGACGATCGTACATCTCCGTGAATTGCTGGAAATCCGATGCAGGAGCAGATTGTTTGAGGAGTTCGGCGCGAGAGATGAGCATGGTGAGAATGCTGACGCCGATCTTTGCGCGCGAGATGGCTTGGACTTGTGTCCGTTCCAGAACCAGACCAAGGAGACCGATGATGATATTCAAAGGCGCTTCGTTGACGTAGCTGAACAGTGGCGGAATGACGGCTTGGTTGAAAAGATTGACTTCTTCCTTTACGCGAGCTGGTAGAGCGCTGTTGTCCGCTGCTGGGTATGCGTCACGAATGACGTCCAGGATGTCGAGATGGATTACAATGAGGGTGAGCATGGTGAGGCGTTGCTGATCATCGAGGTGTCGGAATGTGCGAGGGACAGCCTTCTTGCCTTTGCTGTGCGATAAAATCTGAATAAATGGGTGTGGCGAGGTTGAGCTTTTCGGATGTCAGCAAGGAAATTCCAATTCTGCGTAAGTGTACTCACGCTGGGTTGATCTCAACCATAATGCGAAGGGCTTCCCACAGCTGCTCATTCAATTCCTGCATTGCACTCCTCCATCTCATATGGCCTTCTATGACCTCAGGCGGGCTCTCCTCATTCGGTGGTGGTGGCATTTCTCGTTCGTGATCTTCGAGCCTCATGAGCGTCGTGTACAAATTTTCGATGTCCCGAAGCGCGGACTTGCGGTCGGCAGGCTTGGTAGGATGGTGCTTGCGAATGTCCGCGGAATCTGGACGCTTGATGTTAAGAAGCGGTCGAGGCGTCTTGGAGTTGCTAAAGGCGATCTTTCCAAGCGAGCCTTCGACGACGAGCGACTTGTTCTTCGGACGAGACTTCGCAGCCTCGACAGCGCGAGCGACTTGTTGTTCCATCCGTTGCACATGATTATCACCGCCGCGAGGGTGATGCCGACTACGACCATAACCATAGCGACTGCCTGTTTGGAAGAGGTATGTCTGAGCGAACTGGTTCAAAGGCTGGCCGGGGCCGCTTCGTGGGGGACCACGTATTTGAGCATAGACTTGGTAGTAGAAATCCTCGGCCAATTGCTCCTTGCTGCCCGGCTCATTGTCGATGCCACCCGTGGCAGTCAGCAACTGCTGAAGCTGGATCCGGGTAATGAAGTTCTTGTCCTGGGGCGTCATGAGACCATTGTTCTTGCTCAGGAGGAAGATCTTGTGATTTCGCTTGGCACGTTTGGCTTCTTCAGCCATGTATGCCTCTCGGTCTTCTGGAGTCATGTTCATCATCTGCTGGGCCTGTGTTATTGGCGGGCCATTGTATGATGGGCCACGGCTGTGCATCGGGAGAATTGGTGCTCCTCGAGGTTGGACTGGAGGACCCGGCATGGGAAAGCCTGGAGGAGGCCCTTGCTGGAACTGTTGCTGGGGCGGCATGCCGTGGAAATCCTGCGATTGTGGCCGGCCATGATTGGGAATGGGCTGCCTTTGTAGAATCTGAGGCGTACGCTGGTTGAAGGCAGGACCGGGCGAAGGCTGCGCTGGCAACTCCTGGGGGATCTGCTGCTGCTGCATTGGGGATGGACGCTGGAGTATCTGGGGCACTCTTTGCTGCTCGAACGGTGACGGCGCTTGGGGTTGAGATGGCGGACCACCCAAGCCCAGCATGTTTTTCAAGCCCTGCGACTGACTCTGGTAGTCTGGCTGTTGCTGCACTGGTGGTGCAGGGCGTGCTTGTGCCCGCATCTGTGCCTCCAGCTCTTCCAAAGTCATCATCCTCGCCGCCGGCTCGGGCTGCCTGGCTGGCTCGGCCTTCTTCGCCACGGAACTGCCCCAAATCGATGCATCAGCCTCCAACTTGGGGATATACTCTGGCTGCTTGTACGCCTCATAGCCCGTCTTTGCAGGCTTCTGCGGAGGGCGGGGCTGAGCGTATGGCTGGCGTGCTTGATGCAGGACCTGCTCTTCGATCAAGGTGTCTCGAATGTTGGCCGTCTGTCCCGCAAAGTCAAAGTCTCTGCCCACACTCTCTCTTGTCACAGGCTCATCGCCGCCAAAGGTGTCATCATTGAAGTCGTCGCCGGCCTCTTGCAGTTGAGCTCCCAGTCCGTCATACGTCTGCTCGAAGTCGAGCATTTCGCCACCTCCATCACCGCCGAGTCCTGCAAAGGGGTCGCGCTGGTCGAACATGCCTCGCGAGCTCGATTGCTGCGCGTCCTTGTCGCGAGGCAGGGTGGTGTCGAAGCCGAAGAACGACATGTTGCCGGTGGTGGTGTGTGTTTACGTGGGGAGTTCTGGTTGCTGCGAGATGGTAATTATCACAAAGGCGGCACGGCCCAAAGGCGCCAACTCGGAGGAATGAGAAACAGCCTCGCTATGCTGGGGAAGACAAATGCCGTAACGATGGGCTCAGTTGAGGTGTGCTGAAGTCATTCTGCTCGGCAAACAATGTGGGCGGAAGCATTGACCATGGCGAGTTGTGACCTCAGTGATGCTGTGGTACGCCGTTGCGGATCTCGCTGCGACGCAGCAGCAGCTCGGTGGTCCGCCTTGCCGCGCAGCACCACTCACACCTGTCCACGCTGTGCCGCAGCTGTCGGCCAGCAACGGTCTCGCAACATCGAATTCGTTCGCAAATAGCCTGCCGTATTCCGCGTGAAGGTTTCCCTACTATACGAGCTGTCGTGCTGAATGCTCCTCAACGTGTAACTTCGTCTGGTGCAATCAAGAGGGCCTCTAGTGGCAGTCCAATTATATCCACCATACGAGCGCTGCTGTACCCCTTACGACGCAAGAATTCGCGGCGCGCAGACCCAAGGAATTTCTCCCTCCGAGCCGGCGGGAGACCACGTCGCCATCCCCGTCCGCCTTCGTATCATATGCACGCTGGCCTAGTGGAGGGGCGCGCGTCCAAGAAGCGATATTACCTCCTTCACCTGCCCTGCCCGCCGCTGCCTTCCCTGATTTCTTTGTTCGAAACTCTGTCTGACGAGCCTGCGTAAGCCGCGTGCGTACCGCATCTCGAAACACTCGAAACTCGACACCTCCTCCTCACCTAGTCGCTCATTTCTCGCGACTGCTCCGTGTCCTCGCCATCACCGCCCATCGTTCGGACTTCGACGAGCACCACCACACTCCACCCGCTGCCGTCCAGAACGCCACGCATCCTGCCGAGACAAAGCCTCATCGATCCGCGTTGATCGATCGCCGCCGCATGCTGACACACCTCGCGACGACATGGCGGGCTCGACGCGATACGTGCGATACATTGTCTTCGCCTTCATCGCCCTAATTCTCATCTTCTTCATCTCCTCATCATCATCACGCGTGCCCGGCGCCGAACACATCCAATCCGCATCAGAACTGCTTAAGGCGCAAGGGATATGGAAAGGCACGCAACAGGGTTCGAAAGCACCTGCGCAAGCACCTTCGGATAAGACGGGCAATGCTGGCATTGTCGGAGGGGGCGAGCAGAATCTACCTGTCAACCACGCAGGCAACCCGGTTGCGGTGCCTCACGATGCTGAAGTTCCCAACGCTGCTGGTCCCGACCATCTATCCACTTCACCGAACCCAGCACCTGGCACACAAACCCACCTCTCGAACACCGCGCCAGGCCCGCGCATGAACGCCACCTTCGTGACACTCGCTCGCAACAGTGATGTGTGGGAGATTTCCAGGTCCATCCGCCAAGTCGAGGATCGCTTCAATCACGCCTACAACTACGACTGGGTTTTCCTGAACGATGCTGAATTTGACGACACATTCGTCAAGGTGACCACGGCTTTGACTTCCGGTAAGGCAAAGTACGGCAAGATTGACAAAGAGCATTGGGGATTCCCGGAATGGATCGATCAAGATAAGGCGAAGAAGGTGCGGGAGGACATGCACGAGCGCAAGATCATCTACGGAGACAGCATCAGCTACCGTCACATGTGCCGATATGAGTCCGGATTCTTCTTCCGCCACCCATTGATGCTCGATTACGAGTGGTACTGGCGCGTCGAGCCCAGCATCGAGCTCTACTGCGACATCGCCTACGATCCATTCAAGTTCATGGCTGAGAACAAGAAGAAATACTCCTTTGTGCTCTCGTTGTACGAATACGTGGAAACCATTCCAACACTGTGGGATAGCGTCAAGAAATTCATCTCCAACAACCCACAATACATCGAGAAGGACAATGCGATGGAATGGATCTCCGACGATGGCGGAAACACCTACAACCACTGCCACTTCTGGTCCAACTTCGAGATCGGTAACCTGAACTGGCTGCGCAGCGACGCTTACATCGACTACTTTACACATCTCGACAAGGAGGGCGGCTTCTTCTACGAGCGCTGGGGTGATGCTCCAATCCACTCCATCGCAGCAGCTCTCATGCTTAAGAAGGAGGAAATCCACTTCTTCAACGACATCGCCTACTACCACGTTCCATTCACGCACTGCCCGACCGGCGAACAGACGAGATTGGATCTGAAGTGCCACTGCAACCCCAAGGACAACTTTGACTGGAACGGATACTCATGTAAGTGCACGACTATGCCGAAATAGGCGGCAATCATTTGCTAACTCTGTATCCCTTGCAGGCACGAAACGATGGTACGACGTGAACAAAATGCCGATGCCTGAAGGCTACGAAAAAGAGCAGTGACTGGCAGGAAGATATAAAGAAATTGCCGAAGAGTGGCGCGGTCCTCTCATCATTCTGGGCGTTGCCACGGCCTTTGTCGTGGTGGTCTTACTCTATCGCCCCGCGATGAGATTGTACGATTATATGGTCCGAGTGACGGGATTCCGGAAGTCGAGTCGATTCTCTCAGGAACGATTTCTGGGGCCGCAAGTCGGGGGGAAGGTCAAAGCCTAGTAGGCGTTGCTGAAGGGTCCGCTTCTGCGGCAGCTAGCGACCTTTTCCGCCACGAGAGAGGAATGAATCTCGTAGAAAACGGCATTTGGAGGGCGTTTTGCTACCCTTTTTCGAAAAACTATGTTGTTTTATTATCGCACGACAGGGGCGGGTTTACTAGAGCTATGTTTGGCATAAATAGCACAATCGGCGAAAAACAGACTTGTTCTCCTCCCTGAAAAGTGGGGCGATTAGGCAGCGAGGCGAATATTTCTTAAACTTTCTCTCTATTATCAGATCATGTATTGATCATAGGATCTCTTGTTCTTGAAAGATCTTCACATGTCGCAATCACTGGCGTCCATCTCACTCTCTTCTCGGCCCCTCTCCATCGGCTTGCGGGAGGCGACCTGCCGTCCATAGTGAGCAGCCACGTGCGCTCCGCAAGCTCGTTCCAATGCTCATCGCAGCGAGTGGGATGCTCAATTTGAAAGGCTTGTCCAACAATCGGC